>VMDO01026137.1:10961-27273 GCA_007922755.1 Pedetes capensis | reverse complement strand
CCTTCTGAAATCTTCTGTTTAGTTCCTTAACTTCCTCATGTCTTCCTTTTGCTTTAGCTGCTCGACATTCAAGGGCAAGGTCCAGTGTCTCTTTTGACATGTAATTTGGTCTTTTCTCTTTTCCTTGTCTTTTTAAGAACTTTTTGCTTCCTTCTTGAATGATATCTTTTATGTCATGCCACAACTCTTCTGGTCTCCTCTCATTTGTGTCTAATGCATTAAACCTATTTTTGAGGTGGTCTCTGAACTCAGGTGGGATATACTCAAGGTCATACCGTGGCTCTCATGTACTTGTTCTAACTTTCTTCATGGAGATCGCATGATAGAATATCCTTTTTAGGCTTTGTTTTATTAAATTCATCTTGTATACTGATGAAGTGAACTCAACAATGGCTAAATCCTTGTTTTATTTTGTACCAGAAGGTACCTCCTGAGAGATTGGTAAAATACATATTTACAAGTTTCACATACTTCTAATACTGTTTTATAGTCATTAAACACACACCTGCACACACACACACACACACACACACACACACACACACACAGCATTTGTAGTTTATTATAAAGCAGCTTGTAGGATGCAAATAAAATGTTAGCTCCTGCCTTCTTATCTATAGTCTTTCTTTTTACAGATGTGGAAGTTGAAACTTAAGAGGTATATTGATTTATCTACCTTCATCTGCAAGTAAATGACACAGTAAATGTGCACAGTCATGTGCAAGTAAATGACATTAATATTAATTCATTTATTGTTGTTGTTAGATGCTGTAGAGTTGGTAGCAACCCTACAGATGAAACAGTATTGTCAGTGCTTCTCTGCTATTCATAGGGTTTTCAATGGCTGATTGGTTTTTAGGAGTGGGTTGCCAGGTCCTTCGCCCAAGCCTACAGCACCTGTTGTTCCCATGCTGTCTCTCATCCAAGTACTAACCAGGCCCGACCCTGCCTAACATCCAAGATCTGACAGGATCCAACACTACAGTGGTACGGCTGTAGGCAATTCATTTATTAAACAAGTGCTTATTGATTACTATAATGTGCTAGGCACTGTGATTGGCCCTGGATTATAACATTAAAGAACTTTACCATGCTTGCTGCCCTCGTTGAGCTTATAGTCTGCCAGAGAAGACTCTTTAAAAAAATCACATAGTTGTATAATTACCACTGTGATCTTTAACTTCCAGATCCAGCGCTTTTCCCACTAAATCAGGAGGACAAAGTAATTTAAAAGATCAAAGCCCATCTGGCAGCTGACTTTTCATGGTTTTACATATTCATTTCTCAGCTTGCCTGAGTGCTCTCTGCTTGCCAAGCCCTAAGCTTGGTCGAGATGGAAGTGAGAATCTGCTGTAGATGTTCTCACTGAACAGCCCTGGCCAGGCTGAGGCTCAGCTCCTAACTCACTATCTCAGATCTTCCCTTTCCAACTCAGAGAAGCACATTGCAAGTCAAGCGATTTAGAGGAATCCATGAATCATACACCTTTTTAATAGGAAAGATACATCAGTCTCAAAGTTGGCTTTCTCCCTTCTCCCAAGTGATCTCAGCACAGAGATTGTTAATAACAATGGGTTTAGTAGAAGGAAGAAAGTAGGGGGGGGGGCAGACTAGGAAGGAGGGTGAGATATCAAAAGAGCCAAGACTGAGGACCAAGCCTGAGACACTAAGCGAACAGCAGTGACAAGCAAGAGGGGGCGATGGAGATGTGGAGGTGCCAGACATCTGAAGCGCATTGCGAGGGTATTTTCACAATCACAGCCTGCAGTAGAAGAACAGTACGAGCCAGAGAGACCTGGGCTTGAATCTTGGCACTGCCACTTACCGCATCTTCCTTGGACAAACAAAATTTCTCTGACCCTCAGTTCTCCCCTCCCCGTTGGAAGGAAAAATAGGACCTAGTTCACAGGGTGAGGTGAGGATTGAACAAGAAAGAACACATGAGATGTTTAAGGCTTGGCGCGGTGCACTCATTAATAGGCAATGGCTGTCACCACCTTGTCACTGTTGTGACAGCATGGATGTTGCAGGTCATTCTGGGACCTGCAAACACAGGGCTGAGATGCAGGAGAAGGGCTGAAACTGGAGCTGTAGACATGGGAGCAGTCAGCACAAAAGTGAGGAAAAGTGTATCACTAGTCGTGCAGGGTCCACCCTGCTGTCACAGCCTAGGGAGTGAGATGCCGGGGAGGCAGGAGGGCCAAGAAAGGCAGTCAGGCTGCAGGGGAACCCTCGTGGAAGAGAAAGAAGAAGGCAGGTGACAGCCTCAGCAGAAGCCCTAGGAGGTAGAGGAGCCAGGGCTTTGGGAGGCATCTCTCAGACCAGGTCATCAAGAGGGCAGCTTCCTGCCTGCTCGTTGACACCACCAGAAAGCAGGCCCAGTACTTAGATGCCTCGTAAAAGACTGTAGATCCAGGTTCCAAGTTCCCAAATAGAATCTTTTCCAGGCTGAATCCCTCTCTACTCTTCTTCAGCTTAATAAAAACAAGCAATTGGTGCTGCTGCTTGCTTTCTGCTCCCTGACAAAGGCAGGCTCCCCAGCTCCAGCTATGGGCCAATAATAACAAGGTGACATGGGTAGAGAATGGCAAGCCGCCCTCCTTGCCATTGGACCTTCCCTGAGTACTTCTCTAAATCTTAGCTTCATCACAATTAGCCTCACCTTCTGAGAAGTCTTCTCACTTAGAAGTTGGAGCCAGCATGCAGATAATGGGTACCATCTTTGGACTTGGCCCTTATGATCCACCGTACTTTTTGGGTCACTTGGTATTCTCCATTGAGGAAGCCCCTCCTGTATGCCAGGCGCTCTGTGAGGCAGATGGGTGCTTAGCTCCCTTTTCTTTCAGGAATATGTGACTACCTTCCTTCCTCATAGGCGCTCATCCACTCACCAGAAAAGCCTGCGGGCTCTGCATCCATAATATGTTTATCTGACCTCTGTGCCCCATTCCCACTGTTACCACTCTTGTCCAGGCCACTCTCTTGCCTGGATTATTCCAATAAGACCCAAACAGAACTGAAGCCAAAGTACTCTTTTTAAAACATATGGCAGATTGAGTGTGGCGACAGTGGAGAGAGGGGCAGAGATAGGCAATTTGAAATACCACAGTCAAGGCTTGAACAAAGCCCTTAAGTGGGTAAGGGTGAGATTGTGGTTTTGTATAGGGAAGAGTTTTCCAGGCAGAGGGAACAGCAAGTGCAAAGGCCCTGGTGAGATTGGCAAGAACCTGGAGTGTTGGGAAAACAGAAAGAGGGCCAGTGCTGAAGGAATGGAATAAGGCAGTCTGAGATGAGATGGATGAGGAGCTGAGCAGGTGGGTAAGCGGGAGAAGCTGCAGTCAGAGATCAGTGGAGTGGGGAGACGGCTTGAGCACAGGGTCTTGTGAGAAGTATCTGCGGTCTGTCCACCGGGGAATTGGGAACCATCCATTGATTCATTCCAAATAACAAACATTTCTACATGCTTACTATGTGTCTGGTACTGTGCTAGGTGCTGGGGACACGTGAGAAGCAAAACAGAATACAGTCTCTGTGCTCTGCCTGGAGTATACAGTGTAAAGGGAAAGATGTATATTAATCAAATAATCACACAAGTTAGTGTAGAATCAGAAACCGTCACATGCAAAGAGCCCTCCAAGAAGAATAATCACAGACTCTGACCCGGTCTCAGGGACTTCCGGGCAGATTTTCCTCCGGAAGTAATGTGTAATCTGAGAAGAGATGGATGAGGAGTTGAGCAGGTGAAGAAGGAAAGAGAGATGCTGTTGGCGGAAGGAATGCCAGGGGCAAAGGCTCTGAGGACGTAGAGAAATAGGGCTGAAATGTGAACACGGGAGAAAGAACAAGTTGGGGCCAGAGAGGTGAGACAGCTGGAGGACGGGTCTAGGGGACTATGGGAAGCATTTGGGTTTGTATCCTAAGCCTGTGTGAAATCCTTAAGGACTTTTAATCAGAGTGAAACAGGTTAGCACTGCAAGTGTTTGGGGAAAATCTCTTTCACAATGTGAGAGTGGAGGTGGGAAGGCCAGCAGGCAGTGTGGAGGATGGGGAAGCTAACATTGCAGTGCAGGTGAGAATGGAGGGCGGCTTGAATACAAGAGAAAAGTGAGAAAAGTGGACGCACTTCAGAAGCGACTTCCAGAAAATCTGAGATAGTCAGTGAAGGGGCAAGAGACTGAGCTGGTACATTGAACAGGCTCACTAAAGGAGGAACACTGGGACATCGTGATCTGATGAGATGCAACCGACAGCACAGGGGCCGCCTACAATGTTTCCTGGCTAAAAAAATCAAGCCTTTAGACCTAACAGGATGCACACAGGATAGATGAGTAGGTTAAATGGCACTGCAAGGAAGAAACCAACCAGATCAGAACACGGAACACCCCAAGGAACAAACAGCATGATGTTGCCCAGAAATCAATGGCACAAAGTAGATTTTAGAAGATTTAAAACAATTGAACAAGACATCATTATGTCTCACATACACTATGTCGACCTTGTTTGGGTCCTTGTTTGAATCAGTTTGAATTCAAGCAAACTGAAAGATGTCTTTGAGAGAAATCAAACAATTTGAATACACACTGAGTTTTAGAGGATGTCAAGGAATTACTCTTCATTCTGCTAGGTATACTAATGTAGTGGAGGTTTAAATGCGTGCACACATGTGCAGGTATCTACATACACACATATTTAAACTTTGTAAGTGAGTAATGTATACTAAGTTTCTGGGGATGAATAATATCATGTTGTTGTTGTTGTTGTTGTTAGGTGCCGTCGAATCGGTATCTGGCTCATAACGACCCTACATACAACAGGCAAAACACTATTGCCAGTGCTTCTCTGCTGTTTATAGGGTATTCAATGGTGGATTGATTTTTGGGAGTGGGTTGCCAGGTCCTTCTCCCAAGCCTACAGCACCTGGTGTTCCCAGGCGGTCTCCTATCCAAGCGCTAACCAAGCCTGACCCTGCTTAGCTTCCGAGATGTGATAGAATTGGATGCCACAGTACTATGGCTGCAGGCGAATAACATCATAGGTTTGCTTAAAACACCTCATAAAAGAAAAGGTAGTATGTAATAAATTAAATGGGCAAAATATTGCCAATTGTTGTAGCTGGGTTATGGGTACTTGAAGGTCTGTTTTATTATCCTATCTTAGAGTATGTTTGAAATTTTTATAATAAACAAGTTAAAAACAAAACATCATAGAAAGCAGTGTTTTGCTCTGAAATAGAGAAACATAGAAAAAAGAAGCAGATCTGAGGGGGAAGCAGGAGTTCCTTTTTGGCACATTGAGTCTGATGTGCCTTTGAAACTTGTGAATAGAGGTGTCCCATACTCAGCAGGCCTGGGGTTCTGCAGACCTCTGCACTGGAAATATAAAGATGAGCATAGGTGGTGACCGAAGCTGCGGGTGTGGAGAAATTACTAACTGGGGAGGGAAGAGAGCTCTAGGAGAAGACAGTCCAGGAGTAGACCTGAGGAGGCAGGCGATGTCATAGCAAGGGAAAGGGCAGTGAGTCTGTGACTGAGGAGCAGCAGCCAGGAAAACGAGTGGCCACAGATGCCAGGGAAGGCAAGCGTTCCCAAAGGAGGATGGGGGACATGGGATCAAGTGCTGCCAAGATCTCAAGCAAGATGAGGACCAGAGCAAATCCACTGGGTTTGCTGCCTGGGATGGAGCTTGCTGCCTAGGTGACAGCTGGGCAGGCTGAGGGATAGGAGTGGGGCTAGGGAGTAAATGGGAGTGAAGAAAAGGTGGCAGAATGTTAGTGAGCTTTTGAAGAAGTATGTCTGTGCTGTGGAAGAAAGACAAGTGGTGGTTTGAGGAGATATACTTAGGAAAATAAGAGCATTGTAAAGGTGAGTCATTCTTGAATGCATTAAAAGAAGAGGAATGATCCAGGGGAGAGGAAAAAGTTAAATATGTAGGGGAAGGGACCGTCTGTAAGGTAAGTTCCCTGAGAAGGCAGGAGGGGAGGCGGGGCAGGGTTTCTCCTTGAGATAAGAGATGTTGACCGTGGTCTTCCTTTATGGTTTGTCTTCCCTGAGAACTGAGGGGTGATGCCACTTATTGGTGGAGAAGAAGGTGGGGACCAGAGGTGTGAGGATCTTGGAGAAGATAAAGAGTTAGTCATGGAAAGCAAAGAGTGGGTGACCCGAGAGAAATGACACAGCTTGACAGGAGAGAGACAGTGGAAGAGTGAACCAGGGCAGTGTTGGCTGAAGGCATGCATGGTGTGGACGGTCGGCATAGGGAGAGGTCCTTGCACCCAGTGTCACCAAGAGGCCTTCAGGAAGGAAAGCGGGCCCAAGGCCATGAACAGATGGTTTTGATAGTGAGCCTCTGAACATGTGCTCCATGTCTTTTCAACTCCAAATTCCCATCTCAAAATAGTCCTCCACGCTCCAAATCCATTGTGGTTTCAAGGTCCACATTAGGGCTTTTTTCTAATTTAAACATACACCCTTGCTTCCCAGCCCCAGCTGACTGGCAGCAGTCTGGTAAGCTGGGTGGGCAGGCCTCTCTGAGCACTACCCATGGGGTTGCTGCCAGCCTGGGGAATTTGGACAAGACTGGGCTTTGGCACCATGAAGAAGGCAGGCCAGTGGCTTCCTTAGGCTCCACCCCACTGTCTTCACCCCTTATACAAGGCTCTTCAAAACCACAAAGGGGCACATTTTGCTTGTAGCAAGAGTTCTGGATGCCACCTGGCTTTGCACTGGCTTCACCCCACTGTGGTGCACCACGGAGCAGTGCCGGCACCAGTCAGCCCCTTCCCAGAACCACCAGCTCCCCGCAGGCTTGGGCTGCCAGCTGTCTCTGAGATGCCCTGATGAGCAGCTCCCACTGACAGCAGCCAAAACCCTCTTCTGGGAGGACTGAGCAGCAAACAAGGCACTTCGAATGCATCCTTTCTCTTTTTAGCTTAACTCAGGTGATTCGAAAGTTTGCCAAGCAGCTGGATGAGTGGCTGAAAGTGGCACTCCATGACCTCCCAGAAAATCTGCGGAACATCAAATTTGAATGTAAGTACCAAGTCTGGGAGCAAAGTGGAAAGGAGGGTGACATTTTAGTGCCAAGCCTTTTACAGACATTGTTAACAAAGTCATAACAGCTAGGATGTGCTGCCTATCGACAACCAACCAGGAATTATGCTAAGTACATCCATAAACTTATTTAATCCATATGAAATGTTTATTATGGGTGGCACGCTCTTCCAGAAGAGGAATCGAGGCTTAGCGAGGCAGGCAGTAGCAGAGACAGGATTTACCTGATGCCAAAGTCTCTGTGGATCAACACCATACTCCTTCCTTCATTTAATCCTCACACCACCTCCGCAATGTAGAAAATAGCTTCCTGATTCTACAGATGAGACCCCGTAGAGGCAAGAAACTCCCCCAAAGCCACATAGCCACACCGCTGGTACATAGGGGCCACAAATCACCCTCAAGCCTACGTGACCTCAAAGCTCGGAGATTTCCTTGAAGTTCTCTCGCATGCAGAATAGTGGTGGCTGTGGACTGAGAACAGCTTAATGGCTTGATGTACTCTCCGCCTAATTAGAAAGCCAAATTAATATTTCTCATACAGGGACTGGGGCTGTGACGCTTTCTGCTGCTTGTCACTCCTGTTCCCCAGCATGAGTTCCATCCGAGAAAACTGGACGTGACCGTGTGCCTGTGAAGACCCGCGTGCAGCTCATTTGTTGCTATTAAACAGAGATGAAATGATTTTAAGCAAAACAAGGTTTTAAAATATATGTTTCTCAAAGCCCCTGTTGAATACAGCTTGCTATTCTTGCCCAAAATAAGTGCCAGGCAGGAAAATGAAGGCGATCAAATTACCCTCTCTCCGCAGGCAAAGGAGCCCTTTCAGAGGTGCTTTGAGGCCGCCTGCAGCGCCCATCACCTATTGATAAAGCCCGCTTTATTTCACGGCTCTCAGTTCTTTTCTTTTCTCCAGCACTAAATTCCACATCACAAAGTTAAAGAAAAAGTAATTAAGGAGAGGGATTAAAGATTGATCGGCCTGGAAAATTAGAAGTTCATCTGCCTCCCCCACAATCCCCAGTCCTCTACCCCACACCCTATTTTTTTCCAACCCGGCTGGCTCCGGGTACAAATTAGAATAATCCTAGGGAAGTTTCTGGCTATTTCTTGACCAGTTCAGAAATTAATGAGAAGAATGCCCCGTGCCTGTTTTAATTACGGTGGCAAAACAAACCCGTTCCAAGTCAGCGGCGGAGAGGAGGTCTGTTGGACCTTCAACCTGGGCTGGCCTGGAGGAAGTGATTCTTCCCGGGGAGGCTGCAGGAGCATTTAGAGAACATGAGAGAGGGTGGACACAGACACCCTTCCAAAAACGTTAGGACTCCAGAAGAATGAAGACATTGGGCAGGCACATGGCTTGTCTGCTTCAAGCTCCACAGATACAAAGTCACCCCGCTACAAATGATTAACCTATCATGTCAGTGAAGGAAACAAGAGCTTTTCCTAAAGGCAGTGATCATCAAAACCCGCAAATAGGTCACAGAGAGCTTTTGGTAAAAATGACCGATTATGAACGCAAAAGCTACATTTGGGGTGCAGCCCAGGTTTCATCCTGGAAGCACCCTGTGGCTCCATACTGCGCTAAGGCTCAATCAAGCTTCCTATTAGACATACCACTTTTAAAGGGGGCTTCTTCAAAGCTTCCATCTGATTCCTGCCATTATTTATGGGGCAAAGTGATTGAGCTTGCAATTAGCGAAATGAAAGACAAGTAAATAATTGCTTTTACTCACGGTTGATTGACGCCACCGTTTCTCACACCTGTGAGTGTGGCGTGTGAGTGACTTTGAAATCGAATCCCAAATATTACCATTAGGAAATAGTTGTTGACGCCCAAACGGGAGAACAAACCATCAAATGCAGGGTTTTGCCAGGGGATGCATAAAATGGGGCTGGGCAGTGAGACAAAGTTAGGCAAGGAAGGGAAGCTACTTTTTGAAATCTGCCCCTGGCAAATGAGGTCGGATCGTAAAGCATGGGCATGTTTCTAACTACTTCTTTTCTTCTTGCAGTGTCGAGAAGGTTTTCCCAAATTCTGAGACGGCAAACATCGCTAAATCATCTTTGCCAGGTAGCTGTCCTCTATCCTGTGTATTAACCACCACCGAGTCATTGCAAAATGCAGGGGCAAATCCACAAAAACAACTTCCTTTGGCACCTGTCAGGTCATTTAACAGGCTGCTTTCTCCATTATGTTTAGTTTCTACAGATAAGGAATAGAAGTGTTAGCCAATAACTCATATACATGATCATTTCTTTTTGTTCTTTTCTTTTGTGGTACAGCGGGGCTTAACACAGGGCCTTGTGCATACTTTGCAAGTGCTGTGCCATTGGGCTGCATCCCCTGCCTCTTTTCTTAATTTTTCATCTTGAGACAAGGTCTCGCTGAGTTGCACAGGCTGCCTCTGGCCTCAAATTTGCAATCCTCCTGCCTCTGCCTCCCAAGTTGCTGGGATGATAGGCATGCACCACTGCACCTGGCTACACAGGATCATTTCTTTTCTTTTCTTTCTTTCTTTCTTTTTTTTTTTTTTTTTGTGGTCCTGGGGTGTTGAACCGAGGGCCCCGTGCTTGCATACTTTGCAAGTGCTGGACCACTGAGCTGCACCCCAGCACTTTTTTAGATTTTTTGAGACAGGGTCTTGCTAAGTTACGTAGACTGCCTCTGGTCTTGAACTTGTGATCTTCCTGCCTCCTCCTCCCAAGCTGCTGGGATTACAGGCGTGCACCCCTGCGCCCAGCACAGGATCATTTCTGACATCAGTCTCCCCTAGACCTTTCAGACATGTTCTAGGTTCACAAGTTTGTGTTTCCCTGAAGTAAACTGGAGTTTTTCTACCATTATTGATACTTGAGAATGCATAATTCCATGTCATGCAGTATCCTAGGCCCCTTACTCACTGGGTGCCAGCTGTCCCACCTACCTACCTACCCCCAGGAGGGGCAACCAAGAATGCTAGTACAGCCTGAGAGGTAAAACAGACCCAGTATGTGAGCCATTGAGTCAAATAATTTAGATAAGCACGATGGTTTGTTTGTCATGTCATTCAAAAGAGTTCAAAGCCATATAGTATATTAAATATTTGCTTAATTCTTAGTTTACTTAGATCTACATTATTTTTAGCAGCAAGTGACATCCTCTTACTATATAAAAAATTCAGACACGAAAGTGTATAAAGTTAAAGGGAATGAGCCTACTCCATGCCCTCTCTACGTTGTGGTTACAGCTTGATGGCGATTAACACCATTTCTATTCATTTTGTGCTTTAATAAAGGGAATCTAAGTCTGTTAAGGCAACCCACTAATATTTCACTCCAAAACTAATGGCCTTGAGATGGCAGTGGCTAACCAGTAGCCATAGGCTGAATCTGGCCCTCGGTTGTGTGAGATTCTTGTAAGATTTGCATATGTTCAAAAAATTGTTTTCTTGGTTGGTCACTAAGAGTGGAAACTGGGAGATGACAGCTAAGCCCAAGTTGTACGTAGAAACCTTTCAAGAGCTGGCAGCTGGCCCCAGAGCGCCATGTCCCCCCAGGCAGTCGTCAGCTGGATAGCAGGCTCTGTCCTCCTCATCTACCAACTCTCCCTCCCACCATCACCCCACATCCACCCCCCTCTGTCTCTAACAATTGGCACACCTCGCTCATGTAAACTGCCTGTCTGGTCCCTTTAATGTGTTTAGGTTTGCAACCTCTTCCATAAGGCACCGTTGGTTCTGGCTGGTGCTGGCTATTCAAGGTCAAAGTGGGAAGGAGAGGTTTCCAGTTAGAGGGCCCTGAAGGAAGGCTTTAAACTGGGATCCAGAAATTATAAAACAACACCTCCCTCCCCTCTCACGGTTCCTATCCTGCCCCCGCACAAGCTGCACAGGATACTGCAGGCTGCTACATAGTCCACACCTGGGCTTTATTCCCAGGACAAGGTAGAGCTTGACAGATTAATGGAATTCCAGATAGAAAATTAATATTAGCAAAACAAAAGAAACACTGCTGTATTTCTTTTTCTTTTCTTTTCTTTTTTTTTTTTTTTTTTTTTTTTTTTTTTTTTTTTTTTTTTTTTTTGTTGTTGTTGTTTGGTACTGGGAGTTGAACCCAGGGCCTCACAATTGCATGCTCTGCACGTGCTGGACCACTGAGCTGCACTCCCAGCCCATTTTTTTTTTACTTTTTGAGACAGGGTCTCCCTATGCAGACTGCCTCTGGTATCAAACTTGTGATCCTCCCGCCTCCACCTCTGGAGCCGCTGGGATTACGTGCTCAATTTACACTGCTGTATTTCTGAGGGTACAACCAGCTTGGCCCTCTGCATCTCGCATTTCCAGCTTGGAAATGCGAGCCTTAGGTCATATCAGGGACCGCAGACATGATTTGGGTGGCTCAGATCCCTGAGGAAGGACTGTGCCCCTTCAATGCACTTGTCAGTAAAGGCGTCCACATCCACGCCTATCATCACATGTCGCACAGGATTGAGCATGAGGGCACTTGTGAGTGTGCACGCTAGTACGCGCACACGTACACACACATTCCCTCTCTGCTTTCGACACAAAGACAGCATGTGACTTAATAACCAGATGCCACCTGCCTTTCCATCTTCTCTGGCCAGCCATCAGGCCCAACCCCAGATCAGCCAGAGCACTGGGTTAGTACTGGGAACGAAACACATGGAGCCTCTGAGCTGATGACCCTGGGGGCTTTCCTGAACACACACCCAGAGCAAGTCAGCCTAAACGAGATCCAAGCAAGAGCTCAGCCCAAATACTTAAACCCAGGCGGGCTTCACAGATCCAGGCTCTTCCAGATACACTCAGCAGGCGACTTGGCACTGTACCTCAGCCATAAGTTCCGCAGAATCTTCTGAGTGCCTATTGCATGCCAGACCCTGTGTTAACTGGTACCTGCTCCCAGCAGAAAACAAAAGTAAGCAAAAGAAAAAAAAAAAGGAAGAATGAAAGGTTAAAATGACTGTTATGAATGAAATAGAGTAGAAATAGAGACTGAGGCATAGGACATCTAAATATTCTATTTAGCTAAAGTGGTCGGATAACACTTCTCTATGGATGTGACATTTAATAGGCTGGAGCATCATGATAGCAGGGCTTCGGGGGCAAGGTTGGAGAAGAACATCCCAGCCAGGTGAATACCATGTACAGAGGCCCTCAGGCGTCAGCACAACCACTGCGAAGAGAACCAAGCTGAATGACAATTGTTGTTGTTGTTGTTAGGTGCTGTCGAGGCGTGTCCGATTCACAGCAAACCTCATAGGGTTTCCAATGGCTGATTGCTTTGGGATTGCCTCAGGAGTGGCTTGCCAGATCCTTCTCCCATTTTTGTGGTGCTGGGAATCAAACCTGGGACCTCAGAGACTGTTAGAGTGACGCTCTACTGACTGAGTTAAATCCCAGCCCTGAATGACAGTAATCACTTTTATGGAGCTTCAGTCACTGCATGATGCACTGTGCTTTTCAAACATTATCTCAGGGACCCTCAACAGCAGCCCTCCTTAAGAGAAAAGGACTATTACATCTTCATTTAGAGATGAAACGGAAGTGGATCTATTTGCCTGTCCCCAATCAATCTGCTGGTCAGCAGCAAAGCCGGGGTGTGAACTAGGCATGTTTGAATCCAGAACACCTGACATTTACATTCCCTTGTGTTCACTATCAGTAGGGACTCATGCAACTCACGCATTCATGTACTCAGGGCCTCTGGCCTTCAAAAAGTTCTACTATTATTTAAGTGGGGTTTTACTTGTGCTTGGACAGTCTGGGTATAACATGGGGTTGCCAGTACTCACCTTTGCCTGGAAATTCACAAGCATTAGGAGATGTGCAATATCCTTGTATATCTGAAATCTTCTTTTTTATTTTATTAAAAAGATGTTTTGAAAGCACACAAGTAAAGGAAATGATCCTGGATATATTTTTTGCTTTTTCTTTGCTTTTATCGGTATTGTTCTAACTTGTAAATTTAAGTTCACTGATGAGGGTTTGCTGAAGCAGTTATGGCTTTAAAAGATAATTATGGACACACTCACAAACTATTCCATTTATGGTATAGTACCCTTTTTCCTCTATCTCAATTATTCATATTTGTTTTAATCATTTTAGTTATACAAAAAACAAAAGGCAAAGATGGAAAACTAGAGGCTAAAGTGCTTTAGAGTGCATTTATATGGAAAGCACATGTTTTGAAATTTTGGAGTTAAATCTATCAGTAGGCCCAGAAGGGTAGCAGGAAACCTCCTAAATCTGGCCCGTCACTTCTCAGGCACTAGAGACACACGATTATATTGCACAGGTTTCCCTTCCCACAGGCTTACAGCATAAAGCTGTCAGGTCTCTGGGCTTCATCCCCTGTTCATCAAGGTCAAGACCAAAGGGACTGGGAACAGCAGGGTTTGGTCTTACCCAGGGTGCCTTGGTAGTTCCTCATAGAGAAATAGATGTGAGGACAGAGCCACAGGAGGAAACAGTGTCTGGATCTTCCGAGTTACAGGGTCATTGGCCGCTTTCCTGAAATTAAGTTTTCCTGACTTTCAGAGTAGTTCACAAAATGTGATGAGCAGATCCATGAGAAAGGCACAAAAGGAAGCCAAGTGGAGCGGTTTTAAGCTAACAGCCCATGAGCTAACGAGTCAATTGGCTTGGATTACAGGCATCTCGAACAGTGATCCACAGTGCAGACATCACATTCCAGATGCTGGAGGACTGGAGGAATGTGGACCTGAACAGCATCACCAAGCAGACCCTGTATACCATGGAGGACTCTCGTGATGAACACCGGAAGCTCATCATCCAGTGTAAGGTGTCCCTCCGGGGGTGCTTATAATTCCGTTTTTGATACGAAAAGAAAGAAAAAGTATCTTGGCAAATATTTAAGTGGCATTCCCACCCCATCCTTCTCTCTGTATTCCCTCTTCTTTATTGGCCCAGATGTTGTTGTTGTTAGGTGCTGTCAGTGTCCAACTCATAGCAACCTGATGTACCACAGGCGAAACACTATTGTCAGTGTTTCTCTGCTATTCATAGGGTTTTCAATGGTGGGTTGATTTTGGGGAGTGGGTTTCAGGGTCCTTCTCCCAAGCCTACAGAACCTGGTGTTCCCAGGCAGTCTCCCATCTAAGCACTAACCAGGCCCAACCTTGCTTAACTTTCAAGATCTGACGGGATTGGATGCCATAGTGCTATGGCTGCAGGCTTGCACTGGATAGGAGAGCTAATTGACTTGATGGACATGTATCAACATGGTTGGGACAGTTGAGCCATGCATAAACATCATGCAAAGGACCCTACATTTGGCCTTGAATGCTGGGCGTATGTCCCCAGTGGTAACAAAGAATGAGAACAGAAGCGTCTCCCCTGTCTCAGTGTATGTCAGTCTGGAGCTGGCCACCTGTGTTCAGTGGAAAGCCACATGAGTCAGTTCCATTGATTCACATAAACTTTGAGAAGGGGTGAGTTGTGAGTTGCTTCATGTCCCCGTGGACATAGACTTCTAGCATCCGGCTTGTGGATATGCTGCCACAAACACCACCCTGCCTGCCGGACATCTCTGCTCCTCCTCACAAGCCCATCCCAGTCAGCTGCCAGGGCATCTCACACCCATTGGGGCCTCCAGGCCATCTCTTCACTCTGCTTGGCATTCCCTTCCCATCACTTGGGGAGAAGGGAGCGTACATGCAGGAAGGACGGTCAGTGCGCCTTCCAGCAGGTCTTGGGAAGGTTGGTGCTGAGAGCACAGCGAGGGGCAGATGGCTGCCCACCTGCACCTTCTGTGTGGGTGGCTGACCTTGTCACTCCAAGGCCGACCAAGAGGAGGGGCCCATTCAGAAAGGCCTTGTTGTTGTTGTTAGGTGCCATGGAGTCGGTATCCAACTCATAGCGACCTTCATAGGGTTTTCAATGGCTGACTGTTTCAGGATTGCCTTGGGAGTGGATTGCCAGGTCCTTCTCCCATTTTGGCAGTGCTGGGAATTGAACTCGGGACCTCAGAGACTACAGAGCAGCGCTCTACCAACTCAGCTAAATCCCAGCCCCCAGAAAGGCCTTGGCCCCTCTGAATTCCAAGATCTGCCCTCTGTCCTGTTGCCTTGAGGGGATCTTTCTCCAGCTGCCCAGTCTAAGCTGGAGATGCTCACGAATAAGCGAAGTTCCCTAAGATGTTCCTCCTAGAGAGCTGTTTCCCATGACGGCCTCTCTACCGCAGAGGGAGCAGCTGAAGTGTTGGGCCACGCGGACTCTCCCTGAGATTCCTTTCCTGGCCATACCCTGGGAGTAACTCAGGCTCTTATTCCTCCCCCCACAGCTGCCACCATGATTTTAGAGAAAATCACTAGGGTGGCAATGCCATTTATCAACTGCCTGTTCTATGTCAGGTCCTATGTCAAACCTACCACCCATGTGATCTCATTTGATCTGCCTATCTGTCCCTTGAGGGGCGATTCTCTAATTGCCTCCATTTTCCAGGTGAGAAAACTCAGCCTCAGGAGGCGGTGAGCTTTACCCAGGGTCTCGTGGCTGCTAAGTGGCAGAGCTGGGCCTTGAACCCACATCTAGCCTCAGGGTCACCCCTAGGCACCGGGGCTGCTCCTGTCACAAAGGAGCAGAGGCTACGATGCAAGCGGTGAGGGGCGAGCGAGTGACAGAGGTTCCAGGGTCTTTCCGGGTGCTTTCAGTCACACTTCCTGTTCCACTTTTCCCCATTCCCAGCTGGAAGGGCAAGGGAGAGTGTGGCCCCAAGCACCCCAACAGCAGTTAGGGGGCCTCTGATCACTGTGTCCCACAACCTCCCAAAGGGCCAGGTGTAGAACAGGCATCCAGCCATGTCCACGGCAACCAAAGAGAAGAGCAGGAACGGGGGTGACCCGAGGTCTGAGCTCCCCTCACCCCTCAAGGCAGCTTTAGCTTCCCTTCTCTCTTCCTCCCAGTGCCTCTCATGAACCCAACTCAGGCAAAACACAATCAGCAGAGCTAGAGGAAGGGACAGGCTGTGCTGGAGCACCATGGAGCTCACTGTGCCTCTTTCTTTAAGAAAGAACCTTCTAGAGCTGGGCTCGGTGGCACACGCCTTTAATCCCAGGAGCTCCAGAGGTGGAGGCAAGACAATCGCAAGTTCAAGACCAGAGGCAGTCTGTGTAATTTAGCGAGACCCTGTCTCAAAAGTAAAAAAAAAAAAAAAAAAAGGGCTGGAGGTGGAAGCTCAGTGGTCCAGCACTAGCAAAGCATGCAAGCGCGAGGCTCTGGTTCAACCCCCAGTACCAC
>VMDO01026137.1:0-10861 GCA_007922755.1 Pedetes capensis | reverse complement strand
TGGTGCATGCGATAGATGCTGCCCTCCCACATGGAGCTTAGAGCTAACAGCACACCAGACATCGGACCGGTGATTGACAACTGCACTACACCTAGCCAAAGAGGACAAAACCATATGAAGCGGTGCCAGGAAGGGGAGACTGAGGAAGGGAACCAATCCTGATGGCTCATAGCCCAGCACGTGGGTCTCATCCCCGCATCTCGCAACTAGACAGGGAGAAGCCCCGGAACCAGAGTGCACTGGACCCCAGGAAGTCTGAGCAGGGCTGAACAGCTGTGTGCTGCCCTCCTCTTTCCTTATAACCCGCTGACAGTTCTGCCACCTCTCGCTGCAGAGGACACCATCACACGTGTGATGCAGAGCCCAGCTGGGAGTACTTGGCTTACCTTAAGTTCAAAAGGCTCATGTGGCCAGGCATGGTGGCACACGCCTGTAATCCTAGCAGCTGGGGAGGCAGAGGCAGGAGGATCGCAAGTTTGAGACCAGAGGCAGTCTGTGTAATTTAGCAAGACCCGGTCTCAAATAAAAGTTAAACAATGGGCTGGGCATGCAGCTCAGTGGTCCAGCACTTACAGAGCACAAGGTCCTGGGTTCAACCCCTAGTACTGCAAAAAAAAAAAAAAAAAAAAAAAAAAAAAAAAAAAGAAGAAGAAGAAAGAAAAAGAAAAAAGAAAGAAAAAAATCTCATGTGGGTACTTTGGCACGCTCCCAGAATGAGTGTTAGGGATGCCTTGATAAGAGTGCCGGACTTGGGTGCCAATTGACCTTGATTTGAACCCGGGCTCCAGTGCACAGGGTGAAGTGGGAATCGCGTATAGGGGTGAAACAAGCCTGTGCACCACAGCACACGGTGTAATGCTAGCAGGGTGAAGCTGTTAGGAGGCCAGCTTGTAAGCGCTGCTGTGTGTGGATCTTACCCTGGCTGGGCACTAGCTGCGAAACCTTGCCAACGTTACTGATCTCCAAGGGCCTCTGTTTCCTCATCTAGCAGGTGGGGGATAATCATAGTACTGACCTGCTTGGGTCATTCAGTCAGGTGTTCCACAAATGTCTGAGCATCTGCTCTGTGCTAGGCACCGTTGCAGGCACTGGAGTCAAACAGTGAACACGACTCAGCTGTGACATTCCCACTAGAGGCTTTGTCTTAAGGTTTACTGAGTGCACCGTATAGGGCATTTAGAAGAGCTCAGGCACTTGGTGAGCACTCAAAACATCAGCTGTTGGCATTTTCACTACACCACCATCACTCATACTATCGTTACCTGCATCACAATAGTCCACACACAGAACTGGTAGCATTATGTGGAGAAAGAAGGCCAAAGAAACAGCCAGAGACAGGGCTCCCATCCCTGCCCTGCCACTCATTTGCTCTCTGATTATGAGTGTGTTGGTTAATCTCATTAAGAATAGCTCCTCATCTGTAAAGCTAGAAAGCTTAACTAAATTGAGTCTCTCTTTTTTTTTTTCTCTTGTGGTATGGGGGCACTGAAGCCAGGCCCTCACTCATACTTTGCAAGTGCTTTGCCACTGAGCTGCACCCCCCAGCCCCTTTTTAATTGTTTTAAAATTGAGACAAGGTCTCCCAAAGTCATGCAGGCTGCCTCTGGCCTCAAACTTGTGATCCTCCTGCCTCTGCCTCCCAAGCTGCTGGGATTACAGGTGTGTGTCACCACATCTGGCTCCTAAATGGGGTTTTAAAGCCTGTCCTCATGCTATTTTAGGACCTTCTGGCCTCGGTGCCCAGCCCTGGGACAGTCATCAACTAAATCAAACAGAGCAAACTGGCCAGTCTTAGAAGATGGGGGATACACACTGCTCAGACCAATGAAAACAAGAGAAATGTAGGGCTCTTGGACTGTGGTTTAATTTACTGACCTGCATGTACAAACACACATGCTCATGCACATACATATACACATACCACACACATACGGGCAAACACGTAATGAAGGGACAGTTCCAATCAGAGATGAACCACAGCCATGGCCCTATTTCCTACAGTGTGCCTCATTGATGACAAAGGACTTCCGCATTCAGGCACTGACCTGAAGCAGAAGGCGGGGTGTAAAGTGAGGCCATACATGATTTCATTTGCTCAACAAATTTTTATTAAGCACCTACTACATACCGAGCACTGAGAGGCTGGGTATGCTACTTGCCCAACATAGCTGTGGTCCAGAAACATTTGAATTATCAAATGTGTCCCATCATTGGGCAGAGAGCAAGAGAGCCACCATCTGCTTCCTGAATCATTCAAGAAAGGATTCATGGGACAACAGCTGTATCACAGCTGTATCACAGATAATGCACTAGATAATGATCTCAGACAAAGAACAGCCGAGGAGACTCACTCACCTCACCATAACCCTCTGTTAGTGGTGATACAATAAAGGCAGAACACAGAGTGCTCTGAGTGTGGAGATGTGATCGGTTCTGCTGGCGAGGGGCATGGAAGGTTGAAAGTGTTTCTCCTAGGCTGGGTCACAGCCAACCAAGCAGTCAACCTGAGGGCGCTGCCTAAGAGAAGGATTAAGACCATAAAAAAGTAAGGTGTGTTGTGGGACTGGTATGTAACATGGGGTTGCCAGACCTCAGAGTGTTCACAGGCATGGAAAATGAGCCTGGAAAGGTAAGTTGGGGTATTTATTTTATAAGGCCTTGGATGTCCCACTAAGACCACAGTCTTACTTGTCCGGAGTTTTATTTTATCCCTCTGTCCCTTTAAGATGCACAACAATGTAAACACAGTTTCAGTGAGGTATGCAGGGTTCTTCTCTGTTTGCAGTGTATCAGGAGTTTGACCACCTCCTGGAGGAGCAGTCGCCCATCGAGTCCTACATCGAGTGGCTGGATACCATGGTGGACCGATGCGTTGTAAAGGTTGGTAAGCAGGAGCGGAAGGGGCAGCCATGGGTCCTGCAGCCTTTTGCTTGCCTTTGTGAAACCCCCAGTTCCCTCAGAGCCCCACAGTGGGCTAGCTGATGTTCCTCAGCACCTGTGGAACCCTAAGGTTCCCAGGGGAACCCCCCTGGCGGGGGGGGCAAGGGAGACAGAAGGCAGGATCTGGAGTCTTCTGTCCCTGACTCAGCCAGACCAGCATCTCCTTCATCTACGCCATACACTGAGTCTTGGTGTCTCCTTCATCTACGCCATACACTGAGTCTTGGCATCAATTTCATTTTTTTAAAGTGTATTTTTGCTTCTACAAAACCAAAACATCAAAAAACGTTCCTCCATAGTATTGAACTTGGAGACTCATAAGCCATCCCATTGTTTTTCAGAGACACAGTAATAAATGCATGTCAAGTCAACCTCTGTTGAAGCTATTTGCTTTCTTGTAGGTGGCTGCCAAGAGACAAGGGTCCTTGAAGAAAGTGGCCCAGCAGTTCCTCCTGATGTGGTCCTGTTTCGGCACCAGGGTGATCCGGGACATGACCTTGCATAGTGCCCCCAGCTTCGGTAAGGACCACCCCAGCCCTCTTCGTGTCCATACTCTTTCCTCTGGGCTCCGTGCATGGAATCCACCTCTGTAGAGTCAGCCATGGTCTTACTTGCTGTCTCCGAGGCTATAAGGGCATCAGTCTAAAGTGCATCTGTTCTCGGCGGACATGACACTGTTAGGACTTTCAGAGAGAAAGCTGGCATTGTACGTTAACGGTGAAGTGGTGTTGGATCCAAAGTGAAAATGAGACAGCACTACCTGAGTTTGTTGTTTTGTTGTTGTTGTTAGGTGCCATCAAGTCGGTATCCGACTCATAGCGACCCTCTGTACAACAGGGGAAACACGATTGTCAGTGCTTCTCTGCTGTTCATAGGGTTTTCAATGGCAGATTGATTTTTGGGAGGGGGTTGCCAGGTCCTTCTCCCAAGCCTACAGCTTCTGGTGTTCCCAGGAGGTCTCCCATCCAGGTACCAACCAGGCCCGACCCTGCTTAGCTTCCGAGATCTGACCGGATCGTACACCACAGGGCTACCGCTGCAGGCTACCTGAGTTTAAAGGGGAATAAATACCAGTGCCTATGCACTGCTTTTACCAGATGTCCCCAGGGATTCCTGCTTCCCCAGGACTATTTGCAGAATTCCGTACTTGTGGACATCCCAAGACTGGGCACAGGAAGATGCCTCTGAGTTTTAACATTTGCAAATACCCAACTGGTACTCCTGTTTTTTGTTGTTGTTGTTGTTGTTGTTGTTGTTGTTTTTTAATTGACACTTTTTTTCACTTTTCAAATGATCAACATTTGATTTTGATTAATCTTTCCTTAAAAATGTACTTTAGTCTAATACCTAGAAGCCCTAATACCTAGGGCTTTTCCATTCATTTTCCCTTTTGTTTTCTTGATCCCTTGTGTTTTCATCACCTTCAAGAGACAGCCCCACCCCAATCCTTACCTAGAATTTCTAGCATAACGGGATTGAAATCTCTATCCAGAGGACCTGTCTCTGCAGGCAGAAGCCAGATCACCAACTTGTGCAAATGCTATGCTCCACTGTAGGACACAGTTTCCTATTTTTCAGCAGAAAGAAGGAAGTATGCTTTGAGTCCATTAGCAAAGGGAGGTGGGGACTTGACGGCATTATCTGGACAGCTAAAATCCCCAAACACTTGGCCTCCGTTTTGGAGGCATTTTAGCAAAGGGCCCTTGGTAAATTTTCTGGGTAATTGCTTCAGCTCTCCATTTCACTTTGCAAGTAGAGATGTGGTTTTGTTTCCTGGTATCTCCAATTAAGCCCATCAGCTGTAGGTTTTGTCCTGGGTTTAATTTGACATTTTTCCATCTAGTTTTCTATGGTCTTGTCACCATTTTTCCAGTTCTGCTGTGCAACCAAGTGACGGTGTGGTAGAACACAGAAGCACTCTTTCTTTCTAAACAGCCCTGTCTGTGAAAGACTGTTTACTCACTTGGAGAAGTGTTTTGTTGTGGATTTTTAAATCTCAGCACCGCCCATTCTCTGAACCTGCCTGTGCCATGGCTCCATATGGAAAATCTCTCGCAGCTGAGTGTGGAAACGCTCTGTGACCGCTACCTGGGCATTGCCACCAGGCCTAGCATTCTGATGACTTCCAGCTCACTAGAATTAGTGTTCGCACATGTGACTCCTACCTTTGGAAAAATCATTCGTGCATAACGGCTTTCACCTAAGTGAATGTTTAGAAATACATTTGGAGATTTTTTTCATTCACTTCAAAATCAAAGATTCAACAATATCACACAAAGACACACACACATCCCCATCCACAAAGCATACCTCCATTCCTCACCATATCCCTTGTTCTTCAATTTGCTGATTCATAAACCAAACATACTACAGATGATCTCCCATTAGACAGGGCAAGCAATTCCCTTCGCAATATCCTTTGCAATTCATTTGTTTTTACGGAGTTCTCAGTCAATGTAAAAAAGGAGGTTTGGACAGTAGAACAATTAGGGTTCATGAATGGGTTGAATTTATTCCTGAGAAGTCCACGTGTGTTTTTGAACCATACACTAATTTAGGATATGCTGGAAGCTCAGGCAAATGAGGGGGAAAAAATCACAAATCACTTAGAAGAGGAAAGAGAGAGATATTAACCCAATTTCACTTTTACTATATTTTTCAACCTTGGATGGGTTGAAATATTACCTGCCTCCAATTCCGTCTCGCAAACTGTCTAAAATGGTCCAGCTCACCCGATGCATTGTTGAGTCTTGCAGCTTGGGGTGACGGGCAAGTTGAAAGAATTTGAGAAAGACAAAAGCCCACCTCCCCCTTTCTCCCTGTAGATGTCAAAGACCCAGTTGGTGGCTGTGTTTGGGTCATGTGTTGCCTGTATGAAAACAGCTAATTAGAAAAAAGAGCCCTCTGTTCCCTGGCTCCTTCCCCCAGCCACAGGGGCCAGCCCTATATATCTTATAACTCCCACACAGTCCTCGGCGCTATCAATGGTCGGGGGGTGGGGGTGGGGTTGTACAAGTGCCAGTGTAACAGGCTAGCGGTCACAATGACTGCACGGAACACCACAAGCAGCCTGGGGGAGATTTGATCACCCCTTCCCAGAACAGCCCTTTTTAGAGGTAGTTGACTCCTTTCTTCTCCTTAATTCCTTCTCACTACTTTCTCTCATGGGCTGGGATTTAGCTCAGTTGGTAGAGTGCTGCGCTGTAGTCTCTGAGGACCTGAGTTCAATTCCCAGCACTGCAAAAATGGGAGAAGGGCCTGGCAATCCACTCCCAAGGCAATCCCGAAACAGTCAGCCATTGAAAACCCTGTGAGGGTTGCTATGAATCGGATACCAACACAACGGCACCTAACTAACTAACTAATCTTTTCTCTAATTCCTTTTCACTAAAAGAGATTATCCTGTATACTGAAGTAACCAGACTGTCTTTCCTTGCTATAAGCAGTAGTTTCAAGTAAGATTAGTCAGCAAAGGTAGCAGGCAATGAATTTTTAGTCCTGATGAGTTTAATGTTTCCATTAAAAAAAAAAAAAGCCACATAGTTTTAGTTGCCTGATGTGATTTCAGTTCATAGGATACCTGGGTGTGCAGTCAGTGCTGGAGCCCTTACCGTGTCATTCTGGGTTTGCACCAAACGGCTTTTCACTGTTAGGAGCATCTGGAAGGCAACAATGGTTTCTGGAAGTACTTCAGTGTAAAATAGTTT
Organism: Pedetes capensis; assembly: GCA_007922755.1. Lineage (NCBI taxonomy): Eukaryota > Metazoa > Chordata > Mammalia > Rodentia > Pedetidae > Pedetes > Pedetes capensis. Next base: position 4,214 of record VMDO01026137.1, on the reverse strand, counting down.
GAAAAGCAGCCCCTGTGCAATAGCAGAGGGCACGGGACTATGCTTCATTTCCATGCTTCCCTTTTTTACATGTTTGCTTTCTGGCTAAGCATCAAAGCTTGCCCACTTGTACAGGACCTGGGAGGCCACGTGGCATCTGTCAGGGAGCCGCTCCCAGACCAAGTGGCCATGACCAAGCCTTCCAGACTGCTTTTCTATGCTCAGACATTCTGGGCTGGCTCTCTATCATGCAGGACTGAAATGGTTAGGACTTTGCCATTTGCAATGTTACTCTGGCCCTCAACGAGCACCAGAAGGCAGGAATTGCCTTTCTTATATTTAGAAGAGGGAGCAGAGACCCATAGAGAAGAGAGGACTCACTGATAGACTCACACCTACGTGGCAGATTGAGTTCTGCCAGGAAGGGCTCTCGTTCTCAACTAAGTATTCTTTTTGCCGCACAATCCTGCCTCCTCTGCCTTTTTTAGGTTGAATATCAATAATAACGCCTGCAGCTGTACCACTGTGGTGTCTGATCCTGTCAGATCTCAGAAGCTAAGCAGAGTCGGGTCTGGTTAGTACTCAGATGGGAGATGCCTGGTAACATCAGGTGCTATAGGCTTGGGAGAAGTAACCCACTCCCAAAAAACAATCAGCCGTTGAAAATTCTATGAATAGCAGAGAAGCAGTATCAATACTGTTTCTCCAGTTGTACATAGGGTCACTATGAGTTGGATACTGACTCGACAGCACCTAACAACAACCACCACCATCACCAACAACAACAAAATAACATTTATGGAGGGCCTAATAGCCTTTAGATATTGCATTAGGTACTCTTTCATTTGCTTCTCACATAGCAATATGAATTCCCATTACTGCCTTGAATATGTCAAATGAGGAAGCTGAGGTGGAATTTGAAGGACTTGGCTAGGATTAGACACAGTAATGAAGCAGAGAGGATAATAACTATTATTATAGTAAATATTTAGCAAGCACTTACTATTGTTTAATTCTCTTGTTAACTATGCAAGGCAGATAGAAATTGACTCCTTTCTGCAGAGGTGAAAAGGAAGCTTGGGGAATTTCCTTGCCCAAGATGAAGGTGGTGAGGCGCACCTTTATCTCAACAGAGCTCTGTTTCAAAGTCAGATCTGCCCAACTTCAAAGCCCATGCTCATTCAATGATCACAATTACCCTGGACTCAGATGCAAGGCACAAAAGGGCTAGACAACTTTATTTTATCCACACTAGTGATTTTAAATATGTGGAGTAAAATTAAAATTTTAAAACTGTGAGATAAAATAATATAATTAGATGGTCACGAGTAGTATCTTTTAAGCATGAAGAAGAAAAACTGTCAACTTATTATTCAAGAGTGAAGCTGGGAGCCGGGCACGGTGGCACAGGCCTGTAATCCCAGGGGCTTGGGAGGCAGATGCAGGAGGATTGCAAGTTCGAGACCAGAGGCAGTCTGTGTCACTTAACGAGACCCTGTCCCAAAAAGTGAAAAAATGGGCTGGGGGTGCAGCTCAGTGGTCCAGCACTTGCAGAGCATGCAAGCGCAAGGGCCTGGGTTCAAACCCCAGTACTGCAAAAAAAAGAAAAAAAAAGAAAAAGAAAAACAGTGAAGCTGGGCACAGTGGGGCATGCCTTTAATCCCAGCAACCCCAGAGGTGGAGGCAGAAGGGTTGTAAATTCAAGGCCAGAGGCAACCTGCATAATTTAGTGGGACACTGTCTCAGATTAAAAAAAAAAAAAAAAGAACTGGCAGTACAGCTCAGTGGTGGAGCATTTGCAAAATATGTGTGATGCCCTGGATTTAGCACTAGTACCACAAAAAAAAAAAAAAAAAAGGATGAGGGTAACAGAAAGACATATTTGGTTATACAAAGACAAAGAATTTGACACCTACAGATCCTCAAAACTATTAAAGGATACATTTTGAAAATAAGAAGAAAAAGCCACAGATAAGGTCTTATATATGAAAAATAACAATTTTTCTGGTTATTGTGCAATAAGTCATCCCAAAGCTTAGAGAATTAAAGCCACCATCTTATTATGTTGATCATAAGGATTGCATGGTGACTTAAGGCTGTACCTGCAACCATCCCAAGGGTGAAAGTGCCTTGTTTTTATGATCCAGTCTCTCACATAGTTGGTCCAAGTAGTCACAAACCCAAATCTTTCTTTCTTTCTTTCCTTCCTTCCTTCTTTCTTTCTTCCTTCTTTTCTTTCTTTCTTTCTTTCTTTCTTTCTTTCCTTTCTTTCTTCCTTCCTTCCTTCCTTCCTTTCTTTCTCTCTTTTTCTTTCTTTCTTCCTTCTTTATTTTATCTTGCAGTACTTGGCAAGTGCTCTACCAGTAGGCTGCATCCCTAGCCCATGTTTAATTTTTTTATTTTTGGCTCAGGGTCTTGCTAAGTTACACAGGCTGCCTCTGACCTTGAACTTGCAATCTTATTGCCTCAGCCTCTTTAGTCAATGGGATTAGAGTTATGAGTCACGATGCCTGGCAACTCCCTAATTTTTAGGGGAAGGAATGTAAAAGAATTTAGGGGGTCTATTTTCAGCTGAGAAAAAAATAAATATGTAAACAAATTTAATTAACTTTTGATTCTGATTTTAAAATAATGTTTGTGTTTTAAAACGGTAAAACCAAGTTCTAGGAAAAAAATATAACATGGATTAATGGGAAGGTAATTTTTATGGAATAGGTAAAGTGTGCTAAGGTCTTTCTCTTATGTTGTTGTTGTTGTTGTTAGGTGCCGTTGAGTCGGTATCCGACTCATAGCAACCCTCACAGGGTTTTCAATGGCTGATTGTTTCTGGATTGCCTTGGGAGTGGATTGCCAGGCCCTTCTCCCATTTTTGCGGTGCTGGGAATTGAACTCGGGGCCTCAGAGACTGCAGCGCAGCGCTCTACCCACTGAGCTAAATCCCAGCCCCTATGTTGTTGTTAGGTGCCATCAAATTGGATTGGACTCATAGTAACCATCATAGGGTTTTCAATGACTGATTTTCTCAGGATTGTTTTGGGAGTGGACTGCCATATCCTTCTCCCATTTTTGTCATGCTGGGAATCGAACCTGGGTCCTCAGAAAGTGTAGAGAAGCACTCTACCAAGTGAGCTGAATCCAAGCCTCTGTCTCATAATGTAGGAATGCTAAATAACTTTAGGCCTTGTTGAAAAAGTTTATTGCCAAACTTAGTTAATAAATAATGGGATATATATATATATATATATATATATATATATATGTATATATATATGATAGTTAAAAGATTATTACTAAAAGAATAGAATCATAATTTACAGGGGAAAAATGGAAGAATATGGGAATTTAAGAGATGGTAAGAATAGAGAGACAAAAGCAGCATAGAAAATAGATAGTAATTGAGAAAGACAAAATAGGATGGTAGAAGTAAAGACCAAATGATAATCACAGTAAATGAAAAAGTCTCTTCCCTCAAGAAATATAAGGCTAAATATTTTTACAGGCAAATTTTACCAAACTTACAAGAAACATATAATCCTTAATTTATGAAAACAAACATGAGGACATGAAAATTAATATTTAAGGGAATGAAAATAAAAGAAAGCAAGAAGACTCATTTTATGAAGCTAATCTCAACTTTAAAACCTAGCAAGAACACTAGAAGAAAAGAAAATTGTGACTCAACCACACATTTTTTATGGACCAAAAACTCTTTAGTAAAATACTAGAAGATCTAATTCAGTGGCAGTTTTTTTTTAAATCATGATTAATAGGACTATGCTGAAAATTCAAATATGAATTCAAAACTTCAAAGTCTGAAAAATTGCTAGCTAACATTGTATTAGTAGATTTAAAAAGAAAAAGCATATAATCATCTCTACATACAGAGGGGAAAATGTATTTGGTACAGTTCAGCTCTCAAGTATAATTTTTGAGAAAACTCTTAGCAAAATAGGAAAAGAAGAAGATTTGTTTAGTATTAAACAGTATCCAAAAGTCTGAAAAACACATCATACTAAATGGTGACATTTTAGAATCTTCCCCATTTAAGTCACAAAAAGACAGGAATGTATTCTAACAATGTGTAATAAATATATACTAGAAGTCATAGCCAATTAATGAGAATCTAAAAAAAGACACAAGAATTGGAAAGAAAACACAAAATTGTCTATAGGTGTTATTATTGCTAACAAAGAAAACAGAATCTACAAGCTAATAAAACAAATAAGAATTCAGAC
>VMDO01026136.1:13917-27204 GCA_007922755.1 Pedetes capensis | reverse complement strand
AGTTAGCATTATATAAGGGTTATTACATAAATATTTAAATAATGGGGCTAAAGGAGTCCGGGGTAGTGCAAATAGCAATTCAAAAAAATGAGTAACTATCATGGATGATTATGCACAAAATCACAAGGTATTAACTTACATGAAAGAATAAAGAATGCTGGGCATGGTGGATGGTGTCTGTAATCCCTGTGATTCTAGAGTCTGAGGTAGGAGAATCGTGAGTTCAAGGACAGAGGCAATCTGCACAACTTAGAAAGAACTTGCCTGAAAATAAAAAGTAAAATGGCTTGCAAAGTACGTGTAAAGCCATGGGTTTAGGACTCTAGCACTGTAAAAATACATACAAACTTTTAGAAAGTCTAGTTAAGTAAAATTAGAGTGCAATATTAATAAGGAAAAGAATCACAAAGCACTAAAAGACAAAATAGGTTTTCTAATAAAATTTTGATGTGAAAACTTTGATCACTTGGATGAAATGGATAATTTTATAGGGAAATATAAAGATTAATCTTGACTAAAGGAAAATAAAAAGCTTGGCATGGCTCTGCATGCTCTAATCCCAGTGAATCCAGAGGTGGAGGCAGAAGGACTGTGAATTCAAGGCCAGAGGCAGCCGGTGTCAGTTAAGAAGAAGCTGTCTCAAAATAGAAAAAATGAAAAATAGGCTGGGAGCAGAGCCCACTGGTAGAGCACTTGCAAAGTATGTGTGAGGCCCTGAGTTCAACCTCCAAGTACCACCAGAAACAGAGAGAGAGAGAGAGAGAGAGAGAGAGAGAGAGAGAGAGAGAGAGAGCGCGAGCGCGAGCGAGCGAGAGACGGGGACGGGGGGGGGGGCACTAAATAGCCAAACAATTTTTGTATGAGTGGAAAAATTCGTTAAAGAACCACTCTCAGTTGTAGGCCTGGGCATTTCTTTTTTAAACCAGCATTAGTAGACCTCCTATGGCTGTAACAAAATACCTGAGATAAGCAACTTAAAAACTTAAAAGGAGGAGATATTTATTTTCACGTATGGCCACATTGGTTTCAGACGATGGTTGCTTGGCTCCATTATTTCTTGGCCTGTGTTGGGGCGGAGGATCACAGACGAAGCATCATGGCGGAGGATCACAGTGGAAGCATCATGGCGGAAGCATCAGGCTGGAAGCATCTTAGAAGAAGCAGGTGGGGGAGCAAAGATGCTCACCTCATGTACTACAGGAGACGGGAAGAGCGAGAGGAAGGGGTGGGGTATCAATATCCACTTCTAGGTCACGGCCCCGATAACCTACTTTCTCTAATTGGGCCCTGCTCCTAAAGATTTCACACCCTCCCAAGAGCTCCACCAGCTGGGAACCAAGTCTTGAACACATGAGGTTTTGGGGGCCATTGATGATCCAATCCGTAAGACCTTCAGAGAACATCTGTGCAATCAAGAGTGTTCTTATACATCATGGTGTCAGTCAGCTTCCGCCACTGTGAAAAATACCCCAGAAAAACATCTTCAGTGAGGAGAGGTTTGTTTGGGCGCATGGTTTCGGAGGTTTTAGCCCCTGCTCAGCTGTCTCCACTGCTTTGGACCAGGGCCGTGGGAGCCTGTGGGGTAGGAGGCTGCTCACCTCACAGCAAAGGGAAACAGAGAGAGGAAGGGGGACAAGAAATCCCCTTCACAGGTGCACCCCCAATGACCTACTCCTTCCTACTGTGCCCCCTCACCCCCCAAGGTTCCATCACTTCCCAACAGCGCCACCAGCTGGGGACCATGTCTTCAACACACCAGCCTTTGGGGGGCGTTCTAGATCCAGGCAGTGATAGCAAGGACAGTAAATGTATCTTACAAAAACAGCAGCTCACACTGGCCTGTTGTTGTTGTTGTTGTTAGGTGCCATCAGTCAGTATCCGACTCATAGCGACCCTAAATACAACAGGTGAAACACTACTGTCAGTGCTTCCCTGCTATTTATAGTGTTTTCAATGACGGATTGATTTTTGGGAGTGGCCTGGGGGGGTCCTTCTCCCAAGCCTACAGTACTTTGGCCTAGGTAACAATAATCCACACACTTACAATGAAATGAATAAGAGGACCTGAGTATCTTCTACCACGATTATTTGACATTGAACAAGATTTAGAAAGATCCTCCAGATTTTTCTCAGTGATATAGATCCAGAAGTATCTATCCCTAACATGATTAACAAACATGTCTATCTCAAATGACAGCACCACAGGAGACGCTGAAGATTCTTTAAAATGTGTCACACAATGCATATGTGCTCAATCATTGCATTCAGCATGATGCTGGCATGGTGAGGAAATGTGATTAGACAGGGAAAGGAGGATGTCGTGAGAATGTATGTTGAATAACAGGATTAAGGATCTGAAACACCTAAGAGAAGCCACAGAAAGACTGTGAGCATTGAGGGTTTGATGGGGAAATATTTGTTGAGTACATATATCTTGGCCTGCAGCCATACCATTGCTGCGTCCGATCCCCTCAGATCTCAGAACCTAAGTAGGGTCGGGCCTGGTTAGTCCCTGGATGGGAGAGCACCTGGGAACACCAGGTGCTATAGGCTTGGGAGAAGGACCCTGCAACCCACTCAAAAAAAAAAAAAAATCAGCCATTGAAAACCCTAGGAATAGCAGAGAAGCACTAACAATAGTGTTTCGCCTATTGTACATAGGGTCGCTATGAGTCAGGTACCAACTCGACCGCACCTAATAACAACTTATTTCCTGAGTGACATTCAAGCTGTAGTGAGAAGGATGAGTTCCTGCCCTTGTAGAGTGGGTATTCCAGCTGGGGACGTGGACAACAGCATGGAGAAGCCAACCTATGTGTAACATGATGTCAGGCTGCAAAGATCGCAAAGAAAACCTAACGGGGGAAAGCGTGGGAAATGAAATGATGGAGATGCTGAAGCAGGCAGGTCGGTCCGGGACGGCTGCTCTCTGAGTCACTTTTGGCAGGAACACTGAAACTCTGCGTGAAGCCAGGTGTGATGATGCCCATCTGTAACCCCAGCGCCTGGGAGCCTCAGGCAGGAGGATCTAGAGTTCCTGGCAGCCTGGGCTACATAATGAGATCCCATCCCAGAAAGCCCAAAACAACTACAACAAACAAACACAAAGTAAACAAATTTTAAAAAACCTCTGATGCAACTCTTTTCTTTCCCTCTCTGATCCTTGATTACTTCCTTTTTGAAATTGAAGAAGTAATTATAAACTTTATTTAGAAAATAAATGTCAAAGAATGAAACAGCACTTTGAGCACAGGGTAACGTGGGTGAGGGAAGGGAAGTAAATATTGAGGTAGTTTACAAATTATATTATTAAGCAATAAATATTAAGATGGTGTGGTACTTCCCACATAAAGTAAAACCCAAGAAACTAAGTAAGAGCTCCAAGTTTATGAAAGAACTGAGTATATTAAAAGCTTGGGTAAATGAGCTGGAACAGGCACACCATATTCTTTTATTGTTGTTGTTGTTGTTGTTGTTAGGTGCCGTCGAGTCGAGTCCGACTCATAGTGACCCTCATAGGGTTTTCAATGGCTGTTTCGGGATTGCCTGTGGAGTGGATTGCCATGTCCTTCTCCCAATTCTTTTATTAGTTAAGGTGTATTGATTGTACAAAATGCCACGTATTCTCAAATCTAATCTGCATCCTTTCAATAGTTTCAGAAGATGACAAAATCAGATGCAGATCAGAATGGGGTGTGGACTGGATTCACGGTTGAGAGCCCTAGACCCGGCTGTCCACTAGGAATCCAATTGGCACTCGATTCAAATCTGCATCTGATTTGGTGGCCATTCAGAATGGTGGAAATGGTGAGGATTCAATTTAAGAACATACAGTAATTGGTTTTATTGTGATATTTTTATACCTGTGTATAATGTACTTTGCCCCCTCGTGTCTGTCAGCTCGTTGTGCTGGGGGTGGGGGAGTTGCATGTTGCTGTGATGTTGAAAACTATGCCACTGTATCTAAGATACCAGCAGGGCCGCCATGGTGGACAGGGTTCAGCTGAGCTTCTAGACTAACACAGACTAGGGAGAAGGACCCAGCAGTCCATGCCTGAACAAATTGGCCATTGAAAACCCTATGAATAGCAGAGAAGCACTGTCAAATAGAGTGCTTGAGAATAAGCCCCCCAGACTGGAAAGCATTCAAGAAACAACTGGGTAAGAGTTGCCTCCTCAAAGCAGAGTCAAACTTAATAGCGGGTATGGAGTAGGGCCCCTCCTTTTGCTGATGAGGAATGACTCAAAATGAGAAGAAACACAGTGTCTGCAACAATGGACTCAAACATAAAAGGGTCGTGTGCATGACACAGTGCTGGGTAGTGCTTCATTCTGCTGTACTTTGGGTCGATATGAGTCGGACACCAAGGGCATCAAACAACAAAACACAGTGACTTTGATCATATTCACCCCTGTTGCCGTCTCTTGTTTCCTCCCCTCCTTCCAGTGATCCCCTTCCTCTTTCCAAAGAGTCCTCTTCTGCTTTCATATCTTTCTCTCTTTTCAAACTAGACTCCACATATGAGAAAAAAAATAAAGTGGTGTTCATCTTTCTGAGCCTGGCTTATCTCACTTAGCATGATGACATCCGGTTCCACCCATTTTCCTGCAAAAGACCTCATGATTTTTGTTGTTCTTTATGGCCAAATAAAACCCCATTGTGTACATACAACGCATTTTCTTTATCCGTACATCCCCTGCTGGGCTGCTGGGCTGATGTCATAATCTGGCTCCTGTGAATAGTGCCGAGGTGCACAGGGGCGTGCAGGTGTCCTGACTGCCAGCATAAGGACCCTATGTGATTTCAGCGGACTTAAAAATGGGGGTGGGCTGGGGCTCTAGCTCAGTGGTAGAGCATTTTTGCCTGGCACATGAGATGTAGGTTCAACCTCTAGCACTGCAATAAAAAATATGTTAATACATATGTATACAGCTTTCTTATTTATGTATTTCATTTTAAGGTATTGGATATTTCATATTTCCCAGTCCTACACTTTTTCTGGGGTTTGGCTCAGTTGGTAGAGTGCCACTCTGCACTTTCTGAGGACCTGGATTCGATCCCTAGCACTGCAAAAATGGAAAAAGGATGTGGCAATCCACTCCCAAAGCAATGTTGATGCAATCCCGAGATAATCAGCCAATGAAAACTCTATGAGGGTCGCTATGAGTTGGACTCAACTCGACAGTACTTAACAACAACAACAACGACACTTTTTCTTAATGAATCCAGTGATCACATCTTTGAATCACTCGCAGAGTGCTCTTTGAATTAAATACAAGCTTTGGGAGATATCAGTAGATCTTTGAATAAAACCATCCCGAGAAAAACATTGAATGCTCACAGACATTCTTATATATTGTTTTAAGGTAAAACTCGGTGACTTTTTCTTAAAAATACATGCTGTACAAATTACAAAATTGATTTAAAAACTCTAAGTAAATAATGCTAAGGAACCACAGTGATTCTTATAAAAAGAAAACTGATAAACTTTGCCACGTTAGTCTAAACACATGTTAATGAACAGACAGACCTTTTAGGAACCACTGTACTTTGTTTATCAGATGCTTTCTGAAGAACGTTTAAAAAACATAAACAGTTTCAGAGCATAATTACCTCTAAACATGTAACAATTCATTTATGAAGTGGCAATTTTAATCCTATGGCTGGACAAAGAGAGTTCAAAAAAGAGAAACTCATTTTTGAGCAAAATGTGAAAATATCAAATGAAATATGAAAAAATGTGACAATAAAATACAAGAATGATATTCTCTGACTAAAATTTTCCCATTAAGCACTTCAAGGATAATTTAATATTAGGACATACATTAATATATTTAAATATATTAATATACCAGGAGAGAAAATTTACACCCACCTCTGGTGAAGTGGTTTATAATAAAATTCAGCTCTCATTCCCAAGAAACAAAATCCAAAAGCCAATAGCTATTAGTGTGATAGAAATTATACCTTCTTTATTAACAAAGAAGCTCTAACTCCCAAATCAACAGCTGAATCATATTTTAGAAGGAAAAACTAGCAGTATTTCTATTTAAATAAGAAAGGATTCCTACAATCCCTGCCATAGTTAACAATTAAAAAATTTTCATTAGCACATATTAACTGTACATATTAGTGGCATTCAGTGTGCTGTTTCCAAACACGCACTAATCAAATACAGTCTGTCTGTTTTCACACACCTCCACCCTTCCCAATCTCTAGCCATCACTATTCTAGGTTGAGGTTGACTTTTTTGAGCTTCCACATATCAGAGAGAACATGCAGTACTTGCCTTTCTGTGTCTGTCTATTTCACTTAACATAATGTCCTGCCATGCCATCCATTTTGCTGTGAGTGACAGGATTTCACTCTTTTTTATGGCTGAATAAGTACTGTGTGGTGGCCATACACCACATTTCTTTATCCATTCATCTGTTGATGGGCACTTAGGCTGATTCCATATCTCAGCTGTTGTGAGTAGCAGTAGAGCACAGGAGCCCTCAGGTATCTGCTGGGTGTGCTGATTTCATTTCCTTTGGATCCCTGTGCAGAAGTTAATATGGTTTTAACATTGTGGGAATTGAGTAAAATACAAATAAAAAGTTGAAAGGGCTATTTGTAAGTAGACAGCACAATTATTGTCATTCACATGTGATAGATTGTCTATCTGGGGAACTCAAGGCAACAAATGAAAAATGACTACACTGCTGTATTAAAAAATAAAAAGTTTGGCTGCGTGATGGCGAGCACCTGTAATCCTGGTGACTTAGGAGGCTGAGGCTGGAGGATCGCAAGTTTGAGGCCAGAGGCAGCTGGTGTGACTTAGTGAGACTTTGTCTCAAGATAAAAAATAATTGTAAAAAGGGACTGAGGATGCAGCCTAGTGGTGGAGCACTTGCAAAGTAGTATGCAAGGCCATGGGTTCAACCTCCAAGTAGTGGGAGAAAAATTGGTCAAAATGAAAACATAATAAAAATTTAAATTTCTCTGCATACTGGCAATATAATGATTTTAAAAGTGCATATTTTGAATTGCATATTGAACTAACATGTTAAAAAACAATGTAAAGTTATTAGTGGTCTCTCCAGTACCTAGAAGTTTAATGGCATCCAGATGGAAATACCCATGGGACTCTGGAAGGGGTTGCATGTTATAAACTTATTCTGAAATTCATCTTGTACTTCAGAATTGCCAAGAGCATGCAGAAAACCATGGAAGGATGGAGAGGGGCTGGCACTAGTGGGTAAGCAATGCGCTATGATGTAATCTACCTCTGCGTATATTTAAATGATCTGTTTTCATTGTAGAAATGGATAAATCAAGGACACAGTACCGGTAGAACATGTGTAAATACAAATTTCACATAAGATGCAGGTGGCATTTCAAATCAGTAGGGGAAAGGTGAAGAATGCCCTAAGTCAAATTGGAACCAATGGTTCATGACCAGGGGGGACAAATACATCTTTGGAGCATAACAGGCACTAATGGATCTCAGACTGATAAAATATCTGAATGTGAAATTTGAAACCATAGAAAGATTCGAAGAAAAATGTGGGAATATTTATCTGAGGTCATGGTGTGCAAGCACTAAGAGTAATGTGCAAAGACATAATCTATAAAAATAAAGGACAAACATATTTGACTACCCCAAAGTAACACAATTCTCTATGTCAAAAGAATCACAACCAAGTAAAAGGCTGGACCACAAACTGGGGGACAGCATTTTTTGTAATAAAAGGGTTTAATATTCTTATTCTATAATGAGTGTGTACAAACCAATAACAACATAGCAAGGATACCAGGGAAAATAAGTGAAAAGTATTAGCAAGAATTTTTTTTTTTCAGTACTGGGGGTTGAACCCAGGGCCTTCCGCTTGCATGCTTTGCAAGTGCTGGACCACTGAGCTGCACCCTCAGCCCTTTTTTTTTTTTTTTTTTACTTTTTGAGACAGGGTCTCACTAAATTACGCAAACTGCCTCTGGTCTTGAACTTGCGATCCTCCTGTCTCCACCTCCCGAGCTGCTGGGATTATAGGTGTGTGCCACTGCACCTGGCCCCAGCAAGAAATTTTATAGCAAAGAATCACAGAGGCCAATGAAGAAAGAAAAGTTCGATCTTTCTGGAAATTAAGGAGTTAGTTTATGTACTAATTTATTGTAGTAATGGGGGATTGAACCCGTGGCCTCACATAGGCTAGGCAGGTGCTCTGTCACTGAGCCATTCTCCGACCTTCTTACAATTCTTTAAAATCTATGTTGAGACAGGGTCTTGTGAAGTTGCACAGGGTGCTTCTGACCTTGAACTTGTGATCACCCCGCCTCAGTCTGTTGAGTTACTGGGCTTCACTATGTGTCCTGGCTAGGAAGTTCCAATGTGAAGGAACAATATATTCAATGCATTTAGCTTAGAGCTAGAAACACCGGAAGTTCTAGATGGCTGTGTTGACTCTTGATAACACAATAATGATGATGATGAAATGAAGATTTTTCTTTTTTCTCTTCTTTTTCCTGAGACAGGGTCTCAACTCGCTATGTGGCCCAGGCTGGCCTTGAGCTGATGATCCTCCTGCCTCAGCCTCCTAAGTGACGGAATTACAGGCTTGCACCACCATGCCTGGCCAGAGGTTTATATTTCCTTCAAATGATAATTTTGTGTAGAATAGTGATTTAGGGATTATTTTATTGGAGTGATTTTACCATGAAAATTTACAATACAAACTGAAAAGTGTTTTTTAAAAATCCATATCTTTTGATAGATTATTCAAATTCATATATTTATTCTAATAAAATCTAATCAACTTTTTATTTATTTATTTTTGGTGCCTAGGGTTTGGGCTTTGCACATGGTTTAGAAGTGCTCTGTCACTGGGCTGCACCCCAGCTCATATTTTATTTTTCATCTTGAGACAGTCTTGCTAAGTTACACAGACTGTGTCTGGCCTCAAACCAGTGATCCTCCTGCCTCCTCCTCCTGAGTCACTGGGATGTCAGGCATCTACCATGGCACCCAGCTAATGAATTCTTCCTTAAAGAATAATTTCCAGGATGTTCATTACCATGTTGGTTATAATGCTATTGTTGTTCGGTGCTATTGAGTCGGGTCTGACTGACAGCAACCCTATATACAACAGAGTGAAACGCCACCCAGCACTGTGCTCTGCCCTGCACTATGTCAGTGCTTCTCTGCTGTTCATAGAGTTTTCAATGGCTGATTGTTTCAGGATGGGGTTGCCAAGTCCTTCTCCCATTTTTATGGTACTGGAGATCAAACCCAGAGCCTCCAAGAGCACAGAGCAGCGCTCTACCAACTGAGCTAACTCTCAGCCCATTGATTATGATAGTTAACATAAAAGTGGGTGCAATAGAACTGGCTATGATAGAGGAATGGTTGATATGTAGGACAGTCACATGGCAAAAAATTATGCCGTGATGAGCAAAGATGTGGTAGAGAACAATTTGCTGACATGAACTCCACCCCAGTATGTCAGATGGAATGAATACTATGGCTAAGTACACGCAAGAACACTCACGTGCACATGCAGTGTGAGCAAAAGATATGGTGAATGTTCAAATTTTAAAAATGACTGAACTCTGAATGATGGGATCATGGTGGATTTTTGTTTTTCTCTTGTATCTGTGTCCATGTGCAGCTTCCCACATAGTCTATAAGGAATGGTGATTTCAAGAGAAAGATACAAACCAGGCATGCCCAACTGGAAGGCCACGGGCCTCCCGCAGCCCAGGACAGCTGATACTGTAGCCGCACAAAATCTTTTAACATTAAGCGTCTCTTAGCATTTATTTTCTTTGTGACCCCCCCTTATGGACTTGCACTGGCTATATGATATAATTTATATGTGGCCCGAGGCAATTGCTCTCTAGTTGATGTGGCCCAGGGAAGCCAAAAGATAAAACAGCCCTGAATAAACCCTACGGGTAAATACTCCTTTGCAGTCTCCAGGAGAAGACTCCCAGGGATTTGGAAGCTGAGACCTGGGACAAGTATTCAGGATTTGCCTGGTAACATCCCCACCCTGACAGTCCTTAACTAACAGGTGATGGAGAGCAAGGCTCTGGGCAGAGGGGCAGGATCTGGGTGGCTGGCACGTGAAGAGGGGGATCTGGAAGCTTAACCAGTCTGGGATGCGTGATGTGCTTAGTAGCCAAGGCGTGGGACGGACCCCTCTTTGTCGGCATCGTGTCCACAGCAGCAGAGGTGTCTGGCTGTCTAAACACAGCTTGAGCGGCGGCTCCCTAAATGCTTGGCGACAGATTGGGAGTTAGAGCTGCATGCGGGGGTGGACAGGCTCTGGGGAGCATCGCACCCAAGGCCCACTCCTGGGGGCGTCCTCACTGTGGTCGGAAGCTCCTGCCCACCCCGACCCACCTCCCCGCTACCCAGGTGCTCAGCCTCCGGATGGGAGGCTGGAGCCCCTCACTCCCCTCTGCATATGGCTGCTGCTGTCTAGGGAGATGATGGGGTGCAGGGGTATCTGAGAGCAGTGGGTGCCTTTCTGAGGCTTTGGGGCCTACACATACCTGGTGGATAATAGGGAGCAGAACCCTGAAACTGGGCGCCTGCTCATTCTGCTTCCTTTGTGCTGAGCTCAGCCAATCAGCGTGGCTGTCGCATTTGGGGGTCCATGATCAGAAGGGACACACCCAACCTTAATCCTGTCCTACTCTGTGCCGGGGTTGTCTCTGCAGAGGACACCAGAGTGTTCTTTGTAAAACGCAGCCCTGTTCAGGCCAGCCTCTGGCTTTAGCCTTCGGGGACTTCCTGTTGCCTCTAAGATGAAAGTCCTACCCAGGCTTGCTGTCCTTTAGCCGCTTCTTCCTCTTCATCTCCCGCTCCCTGCAGGCAATGCATTCCCATTGCCTTTGCTTGTGTGCCCTGGGGTTGGAACCCAGGGCGTGGCACGTGCAATGTGCACACTCCACCACTGAGCCCTAGCTTTCAATAATTTCTCTAAAACTTATTCATTCTTCAGGAAGCCTTCCTTGATTTTTAAGTATGATTAGGTCTCTTTGCCACGTGATAGAGCACCTTGTTATGGCCTAAACCCCAAACTTTTTCTTTGTAATTTCTCTTCTCTTCTTTCTTCTCTTTTCTTTTTTCTTTTCTTTTCTTCCTTTCTTTCCCTTCCCTTCCTTTCCCTTCCCTTCCCTTCCCTTCCCTTTCCCTTTCCCCTTCCCTTTCCTTTCCCTTCTGAGTCACTGGGATGACAGGCATACACCAAAGCTCCTAGCCTGTAATTTCTCATTCAGTTGCTTATGTCAGTCCAGGGACAGCATGTCTTGTCTTGGTCAAACCTAGCACAGTCCATGGCTGTTATGGTTTGTACATGATGTGTCCTTATATTGAAGGGTTTGTCCCTAGATGGTGGATGGAACCCTTGAGAGATGCTGGCATCATGAGGGCGCTAACAGGTAGCCCTCTGATGAGCTCCTGTTAACTGGGCTGTGAGAAGGCGGGGCCTGGGTGAGGGAAGGGGGTTGCCAGCGGCACGGCTCTGAAGGCATTTTGTCTCCACCCCCGTCTCTGTCTCTGTCTCTCTGCTCCTTGGCCTTCCTGAGGAGAACAGCCTCCCCCCTTCCCACGTTCTTGCCCCCACGAGGGTCAGCGTCCCCGCACCCTCACAGCGGTGCAGCAAGCCCATCACGGGCTGGACTCTCTGAAACCATGAGGCCAAATAACCCTTCCCCCCTTAATGGGTCACCTCAGGGACGAAAAACTAACACCATGGCCTGTCACAGGATTGACAGATGGAATGTGAAGGGAGGAAGACACAGCTGCTCTCTGTGAGATGCTCAGAAGGGAGACAGAGGTGCAAAGCGCGTGCAAGGGAGGGTCGTGCAAGGCTGGGCATTGAAGCACGCTCATGGGAGAAGACAGGTGACTGTCCACTCTACCTGACCGCAGGTGATTCTAGGTGGCTTTAGCGATGAGGAGCCCAGACAGCAGCCTGGGAGGGAAGACAGAGAGTGTTCTGTGAGCATGGTGTCGTGTGCAAGGCCTGAGCTTCATGTCTTATTCCCAGCAGGAGAGAGTTCTGGAATGTGCTGCTGCTATTTCAGAGCTGGCAATCGCAGAGCCCCTACTGTGCGCCTGGCCTTGGTCCCCAGGAAGCCCTGGGGGGCTCCAGCCCTGCTCTCCCTTGTACCTGCCCCCTTGGTGCCTTGGCAAGCTCTTCCCTGGCCTCGAGACAGCCAAGCTCCAGATGCAGCTGAAGCTGGGCCGTGGGAGGGGCAGGCCGTGCCCACAGCAATGCCATATGCCTGGGCGTCAGCGCATTCTAGTGATGTCCCTGGGCTGCCCAGCTGTCCCTGCTATAATTACGCAGCCACGGCCGCGGGAAGCGTGTGGCTGCGGGGACCCTCCGGTCTCCTTAGAACTTTACTACTGTTGTTATAGCTTATCAGGACATGGCCTGCCTTCTGTTGGTCTCTTGAAAACGGCTGTAATTCCCATCCATCATGGGGGCCAGCCAGATGCTGCAGGGGCAGCTGTCTGGGAAGGGGCCTCACACTCCCCACACGCCGGCCCTGACCTTGGGGGCTGGGAGCGCCAAGCCAAGGCCCTGGCTTGGATGGCACTCAGCCATCTCTTTTTTCTTAGCCAGGAGGGGCTGCTTGCTGTTCTGATCGGCAGCCCTGACCTGCCTGTGTTGCCTTTGTATCTGCCTTGGACCACAAACTTCTTGAGTGAGCCGCAGACCACCTTCTTCTAGGAAAAGCTTCCCCTTAGATCTCAAAATAATGTTCTTTCTCCCACTGCAAAGGAAACACACAGTGATCATCGTAATAGAAACAGAGAATTCATGTTGACTGTTTTAATATGTTCTAGGATTTATACTTATAACTTTAAAAGGATTATATAATTTAGTATTCAAAACAGCACTGTGAAATAGACATATGATTTCTATTTGGCAGGTAAGTTCCCCTACCCAGAGAGGTTATGTAACTTGTCCAGTGTCACACAGCTAGCCAGGGGGGTTCTGGGATTCCAAACAAGTGAAGTCTTTCTTTCAGGCTCCACACATTTGCCTCATGTCAAGAATTTTTAAAAACAGAAAAGTAAAAAAAAAAAAAAAAAAAAAAAATCACCAAGAATTTCACCCTCCAATTACAACTCATTATGATCTTGATGTATTTCTATTTGTTATTTTTTGATTGCTTCTTTTTCTATATTTACGATTAGATCGTGCAATCAATTTTGTCTTATGCCTTTAAAATTAATATTATCACATAAACATTTTCCATATTGTGGGTTTATTGTCCTTT
Organism: Pedetes capensis; assembly: GCA_007922755.1. Lineage (NCBI taxonomy): Eukaryota > Metazoa > Chordata > Mammalia > Rodentia > Pedetidae > Pedetes > Pedetes capensis. Next base: position 13,922 of record VMDO01026136.1, on the reverse strand, counting down.
ACTAC
>VMDO01026136.1:0-13817 GCA_007922755.1 Pedetes capensis | reverse complement strand
GATCAAAGGCATTAAGACTTTTTGGAATGAGGGAGAAGAACTTATCCACCATTTCTGTGGCGCTTTTCCTCGCCCACTCTGACTGGGCAGTGGAATCCTGGTGAGAGGGAGCTGGCGGTCCCGGCAGAGGCCCTCACACAGTTACAAAGCTGCTCCTTTGATGGCTGAAAATAATGACATGCTGTTGCTTTCGTTGATGTTATTTTTCTTGGGAAATTTAGTATTTCCTCATATTTTCTTGGCCTGCTGTACCTGGTTTTTTGTAACTTGTTTGACCTGCTCTTGGACCAGTTACCTGTGATATCTAAAGAGATTTACATAAATCGCTTCCTGATGGGGCTGTGTCCCCACACGGGTCTTTGATCTGTAAAAACGTGGTGTCTCAAAAGCACAGTTTCCCTTAGATGATTTTTAAACCTATATATGTAAACTACCCTATTAGTCTTCTTCTATTACCCCAAAGAAGTGACCTAGAATTTATGTGAACCCCAGGAGGGGAGTAAATTTATGTTGAATTCTGCTTTTCAGTTCATCAACGCAAACTGGAGGATTTTCCTGAAGATTCAAGGACTTTGACACCTGAGTGTCCACCTCGAGGCTCTTGGCCTTTCCCTCTCTCTGGCCCCTACATAGACTCCCAGCCCTAGTGTCTGTTCCCAGCTGTGTTGCTGTCTAAGTCCACCTTCCCCTCCCCTTCCTCATTCTTCTGTCCCCAGGTTAGACAGGACAGCTGGGCAATTGAAACAACCTCCCAGCAGTTATTACATGGGCCACCAGAACAGACCCCCGTGTGTCTGTCAGCTTATCATGTTGTGGGGGCTGCATGCTGCTGTGATGCTGAAAGCTATGCTACCAGTATCTCAGATACCAGCAGGGCCACTCATGGTGGACAGGGTTCCACTGAGCTTCCAGACTAAGACAGACTAGGGAGAAGGACTTGGCAGCCCACTCCCCAAACAATTGGCCATTGAAAACCCTATGAATAGCAGAGAAGTACCATCAAATAGATTGCCAAAAAATGAGCCTCTCAGGCTGGAAGGCATTCAAGAAATGACTAGGGAAGAGTTACCTCCTCAAAATAGAGTCGACCTTAATGACCAAGAATGCAGTAAAGCACTTAGGAACTCCTTTTGCTGATGTGGCACCACTCAAAATGAGAAGAAATGTAGTGTCTGTAACACTGGGCTCGAACATAATAAAATCATGTGCATGGCAGAGCGTTGGGTAGTGTGTCATTCTGTTATGCACAGGGTCACCATGAGTCAGATCAAACTCAATGCCACCTGAGCAGAGGACATTCTGATCATATGGTTCCTTCCCTCCAAACCCTCACAATGGCTCCACTTGCCCAATGGGGCTTATTTACTGTAGCCACACACAACTGGATTTTAGGTTGTTGTTGTTAGGTGCCACGGAGTTGGGTCCGACTCATTGCAACTCTATGAAGAACAGAACCATGGGTGGAATAAACCTCTGTTCTTACAAATGACCTAGATATAGAGCATTCCATTGTAGCAGCAGAGAACAGACTGAGTGAGAGAGCATCCTTTCAGAGAGCAAAGCTCAGACATTGCCCATCCACTCTGTGTGGAAGGAGAAGATGCCGCGTTTATAACACGTATGTTCTTCTGATGGGGTGGTGAATGACATGGTTGGCTGGCCATGGCCTGGAAGAAGCAAGAGTGGGAAGGCTGGGGCTCAGGGATCCAGGGTGGAGTCGAACGGATGGTCTTGTTTGCACAGGCACAAAGTGTGAGAATCTTGTTTTCATGTGATGCTTGAGGGAGCTATTTCATCATGCTAGAGGCAGTAAATAGTCACCCACCCCAATGCTGGCATGATGGGACCAGGGGCAAGGCCACCCTGGTGACAGGAATTGTGGTCATCATAGCCCAACAGCATGGACTCCTACTTACCAAGACCAATGTAGCTACCGCTGCCCAAAATGGCAGCATCGAGGGCCAGTACTGAGTTCCTAACATGGCACTGTCCTTCAAGAAGACCACCTGGGCAGTGGTTAGCAAATTCATTAGTTCATTACATGGGGGTCCTCCCCCACCAGAAGTAGCAGTGATTCATTCAGGCAGAAGGGTGAGTTTGCCTGGCTGCCCCCATGGCCTTGGTTAATAGCCATTGTGGTGTCCTGTGAACTGGGATAGGATTCCGTGTTATATCAATTGGACCAGGAGAGCAATGGAAGTTTGGGACTGGGCCACACCCATAGGATCCACTAGTCCTGCCACCTCCTGTGCCATCCAAAGTTGCCAGTCTGAGTTGAGATCATCTGTCAGGCACAGCTGAGTCACCAGCTCGTATAGGATCATTTATAATGGCAGTCACGGGCCATCCCAGGATGCGACATATGCTTTGACTTAGAAAGATGTTTGTTCCATGCTTTGTCTGTATATTTAATTGTATTTACTGGATAGATTAAAAATTCACGCACCTAGGAACAAAGGGTGGAAATAGACAATGGACAGGGATGCACTGGGGGAATTTGTACTGCTCAGTTCTGAAGGTTTACAGGTCCTGGGTCCCAAGGAGGAAATATCTCTACTAACAGACAGCGCAAGCGGAAGCCATAGCTGCTGCCTGAACATTCTGGGTTCCTTGGACCGCAGACAAGGAGAGTACTTGCCATCCAGCCCTGGGTGCCCTGTGGAGGACACCGTGATGTGCTTCGATTCCCTTTCATTTTTGAATTTATTTTTTCTTATCTTTTTCTTAGCGTACAGTGTGTACAGTATGATGAATTTCATTGTAAGATTATCATACATTGTATCAGGTACTTTGCACTTCTGCTCTCCATTTTCACCCTCCCATGCTCCCTTCTATTCCCCTCCCTGCTCTGGACACCTCCTCTTGTGTCTTCCAATCTTGTATACAAATACATTTATATTTTTCATTTTAGATAAATCTAGCTTCTGCATGTGAGAACATGCGCTATTTATCTTTCTGAGTCTGGCTTATTTCACTTAAAATGATGACCTTCAGATCCATTCATTTTCCTGCGAATGACATAATTTCATTCTTCTTTACTGTTGAATAATGTTCCATTGTGCATATACTCCACATTTTTAATCCACTGGTCTGCTGATGGACATGTGGGCTGATTCAGTACTTTTGCAATTGTGAACAGTCTTGAAACGAACATGGAGGTGCAGTTGTCTCTATGGTATGATGTCTTGGATTCCTTTGGGTATAACCCAAGAGTAGTATAGCTGGGTCACGTGGGAGTTCTATTGTTAGTTTTTTGAGGAAACACCATACAGATTTCCATCACGGCTGTACCAGTTTACAGTCCCACCACCAAGTATAAGGGCTCCTTTCCCCCACATCCCTTTCAATGGAGAACGGGTCACCTTACCTCCTGACAGTGGGCTTGGGGGGGCAGCCTGCAGCTGGCAAGCTCATCAGGATAGCCTCCACTGTAGGCAGTGGCTCAGCAAGATCAAGGCCCTACCCAGGGTGTCCACCTTTAATGAGGGATCAATTCAGCATGAGAAAGGCCTGACCACCTTGGGCTGCCTCTAGCTGCACAATTCCACAAGGAGTCACCCAAGGCCATTGTCTGGCTACATTACAGGTCACTTTCTCCCCAGGTCCACCCCTGCTTCTGTTCTCTCCCTTCTCTGCTGCACACTCAATTCCACCTTAGAGTTTCTGCTCCTAGAATCCCAAGGTGCCTAGAGGCCAACTCTGAGCGCTTCAGCTGGAGTCCAGGTGTCACTGTGGTTTGGTGTGCCTTTGTTTCCAGTTCTGCAGATGACTCCGATACCCAGCTAGGCTTGGGAATGGTCAGCACAGAGTCCTCACTGCCACCTGCCCGAATTCACGAGGGAGTCCCAGCGCAAGCTCCTTTGCATATGGCAGATTCTTTGGGGGTGACACCCTCCTCAGCATTGTCCCCACACACTTCCAGGTGTAAACTAAAGGGCAGATGATCAGAAAACCAGGGGGCAGGTCATCAAGGACACACGAGGGAGAACAAAGCTAGGGGTGGAGGGGAGTTCAAGGGGAGACTCATGGACCCCTGGCTGTGGGAGCCACGTGGGCTTCTCAGATTCCAGGGAAAAGATTGGCAGCTCACCTGTCCTCCTAACGTCCTGACCATAAAGAGGGAGGTTCTTCCAGGAAGACTGGAGAGAGTACAGGGTACACTCAGGGACTGCCTTTACTCCAGAACCTCTGCTGGTCCATTGTAAGAATCTACTCCTGACTAGGTGCTGGGAATTAAAGTGTGGAGGCAGCAATGGGGGGACCCCACTGATAACCAGCAATACCCCCAGCATGCACAAGGCCCTGGGGTTGATCCTTAGTACAGGAGAAACAAACAAACAAACCAAAACAAAGTCTCCTGATTTGGAGTTGGTGCAGCAGGCCCTCTTTCTTTGTTGTTAACCTTCTCTGTTTCATCATAATCCAATCCTCTTCTCCTTGACCATCTTACAGTTCCCCCGTAATGGGCAGGAGGTCTTTGAGGACAGCACTACCTTGAGATTACTCAGTACAGCAGATGAACACAAAGCAGAAAGAAGTTTGTGTCCAGGAGCGATTCCATTCTGAGAGCTCAGAAGACCAGCAGCCCAACCTGTCATGGTAGGCACTGGAAAGAAGACCTTGCAAGTGCTGAGGAGACATCAGTAGGCACTACTGTAACCCAGCTAGGGCTGGTGTTGGGGTCGGGTGAGGCTGGGTCCCCTAGGAGAGAGAGGGAGAGAAGCAAGACAAAGGACCTTCCAGAGGGGAATGGAGGCAGCTTGGCAATGCCTTGAGGAACTCGGACCTGACGGTCACAGTTGGGCCAGGTGGGAACAAGATCCCACCCTCTGTGGGATGGGCAGGGACAGGGGATCTTGCTCATTATCAGTAAGCTTCTGTTCTCAGCAACTTCTCAGGAGTAGATTGCTGCAGTGGACCAGCAGCCTGTGCCAGGACGGTATGTACGCATGCCCAGAAGTTTCTGTGTTTGAATAATTGATTACATTTTGCAAGGCAGTGCTGCACGTTAGCTTGCAAGAAATCCACACAAGACTGTGTCCGCCCAGCTCTGCTCAGTGTCCACTCACCTTAGGAGAATCTGCTCTTTTAATTAGTTGTGTGCGAGGATACATCTGGCATATGGATGCAGTTAATAACAGGCCTGGTTCAAATGACTGGGCAAGACTTCTGCAAGGGACTTAAAATATGGAACTTTGCTGCTAAAGACCTTCCTGGATGTTGGCGGTGTGAGGATGGAGATTGGGCCATGCTCACCATGTGTGGTGATGCATAAATATTGGCCTTAAATAACGGTGAATACCTTGTTTCCTAAAAAGATTAGTGACTCTTCCCTGTGTGATAAATTGTGTGCGTTGCAGTGCGGACCTGTCTGCTCACTGTATTATCCCCACAGCCCTTTAAATAACCGAGTCCAAATTATGCTCGGCAAGCTGTGGGCAACGCTTGGGCAGGCTCTGGGCAGAGAAGGGTAATTTGGCCTCGTCTTGCTTTTCCCTCTGTTTTCTCCTCTCCCACCTTTATGCCACCATCACCAGTCTTTATCTGATTCATTTTCTCTCTGTCTCTTTTATTCCCCCTTTTCCAGCATTTTCTTCCAAAATCCCTGATTTTTCTATACACATATCCATGGAATCATAATGGCTGACTTCTGAGTTGTACCCGACACTGAGTCTGAAGTTTTAAGCCCTATCCTTCTATTATCTCATTGGCTTTTTGTTGTTTTGTTTTGTTTATGAGACAAGGTCTGGCTATGTAACCCAGGCTGGCTTTGAACTCACCATGCAGCCCAGGCTAGTTTTGAACTATGTCGCTTAGGCTGGCCTTGAGCCCACCATCTTCCTCCCTGTGCCTCCTGAGGGCAGGGATCATGGGTGTGCACCACCACATTCGACTTACCTCCTTGAAGTCTAACAACAACCTCTGGAGGGAGGCATTTGACTATCCCCATTACGGAGATGAGTTTGCTGTGGCACAGAGAGGCAAAGATACTTGCTCAGGCTCACACAGGTAGTAATAAAGTACAGCCAGGCCTGGCACAGTGCCTGTCTGACCTGCTAGCCAGGATGCAGGGCCTCTAAGGCAGCTCCTGGGTAGAGAACAAAACAGTTGCTTCATCTTGAAGGCACATTTTAGGGGCACACTGAAAGTGTCTGACTCCTCAGACTAAGTGATGGGGTCCTAGGTGCCCCAGCCCCAGGGCAAATGAAAGAGAGGAATCACCACCGAGACAGCGGGCATCACCTTACGGTGCCCTCTGGGAGGTGTTACAGGGCTCTCCCTTCTTGGCCCTCCTTTACATTCGCTGAATTTTGGGGGACTGGGGGTGTCAGAACCAAAGTAGACCTGGCTACTTGGTGGCCGGGGTGTGCCCATGGGACAGAGGAGCTGATGTGCTTGGTCTTAAAGAGATTCTTCACCCAGCTCTTAATACAGTGGGCTCAGCCTGCCACAGGACACAATTTCCCCAACTGTGCCTAATCTGAAGCTGCTGCGTGAGAGCCAAAGCGAGCGCAGAGCAAAGGCCAGGTGGCCTCCGACTTTATGGGCCATGAGTTCATTGAGCTGTCTCCAGGGTCGTGGGTGACTCACGGCGCCTTTACAAACAACTCTACCAGGGGAAGAAGTCCTCCAACACCCCTGGGGGCCCCATGGAGGTGTTCCTGGGAAGCCACGCCCACCATGTCCCACCCTCAGCCAGTTCTTCACCTTTTACTGAGCCTGGTATCACCTGCAGTGGGAAGGACGGTCACGGACACCCCCAGGGAGGTCCTGTGGGGGTCTTCTGACCCTCCTTCTCTCCCCCACAAAGGCAATGTTGACAGCTCTGCCATCATCGCAACAGGCCTCCCCAAGCTGTGGAGTTTCGGCCCATTTTGTTGCTATGGTTCCTGGGTCAAGGTCCCTCAGGAAGTCACTCCAGGTGTTTTCTGCCAGGATGGCCAAGATGACGGTCAGCACATCCAGCCCAAGGATCCAAATAAGCAACAAAAATGGAGGGATATTTTGTTGTTCGTGTTTTTCTTTTCTTATCTTTTTCCATATCCAATCCATTTTATTAAAAAATAAATTTACAAACAATAAAAATCACAGACTTTAAAAGGTGTCATTTGACGAGCTTTGACAAACGTGTGCATCTGAGCAGCCCACCTCCTGTCTAGATGTTGACAAACTCAGCCATCCCAGAAGCTCCCCTCCAGCCCCTTTCTAAGCCAGCCTGGGCCAGGGCAGCCACGGAGCTGAGTCCCTCAGCACCAGTGCCTTTTGCCTGTTATGGCTCTTTATGTGAAGGGCTTGCACGTGTGTACACTGTGTGTCTGGTTTTGGTAGGCTACTTTGTGATTTCTCCTATGTCATGTATCAGTAGAGTCTTTATTTTTTCATTTTATTTATGAATAGTATCCATTGTGGGGCTGGGATTTAGCCCAGTTGGTAGAGTGCTGCACTGCAGTCTCTGAGGTCCTGAGTTCAATTCCCAGCACCGCAAAAATGGGAGAAGGACCTGGCAATCCACTCCTGAGGCAATCCCGAAACACTCAGCCATTGAAAACCCTATGAGGGTCACTATGAGTCGGATACCGACTCGACGGCACCTAACAACAACAACAGTATCCATTGTATCACTGTGGAGCAATGTGTTTATCCACTTCTTAGGTGGTAGACACTGAATTATTTCCAGTTTTTGGCTATCAGGAGAATAATGGTAATATGAACATCTGTGTACAACAGGCCTTTTGTAAATAAAAATTGTGTCCTCCTCCTCCTGTCATCGTTGTCTTCTTCTTCTCCTTCCTCCTCTCCTTCTCCTTCTCCTTCTCCTTCTCCTTCTTTTTCCTTTTCTTCTTCCTCTCCTTCCTCTCCTCCTCCTCCTCCTTCTTCTCCCCTCCTCCTGTCCTTTTCCTTCTCCCTCCTCTGCCTCTTCCTCTTCCTCTTTCCTGGCTGAGATGGGAGTAGAGGATGCTAGGTGCAAGGAGCTCCATTTCGGATGCCTGAGTTCAAAATGTCCATCGCTCACATAGAAGCTGGAAGCTGCGCACAGTGGGGGGGGGGTGTCTTTGCTGGAGATTTCAATTCAGGAAGAATCAGAACAGGGCTGGTGTGTAGTGTTCTGGGTCCAGATAAGATCCTAGGGTGAGTATGGAAAAGGAAGCAGGAATGGGTCCCCCCCAGAGCCCTGGGGGGCATTTGGTTTTAATGGACAAGGAGCAAAAGAAGGAGGCAGTGAAGAACAGCTAAGAAGGAGGAAGAGAGGCAGGAGGATTCCCCCAGCAGCAGGAGAGGCCCACACCCAGGGCTATGTCCACACACAGGCCTCGCCTGGGCCATCTGCCTCGGGTTCAGCCCAAAGGTGGGGCCTGGGGGTCCATCACAGCCCACTGCCCCATCCCCAGACCTTCTGCAAGCCCTTTATCCACCATCAGCGCATGCTTTCTGAGGAATAGGAGATGGGATTCCACGGAGTCCATTCGCTTTTGACCTCAGAGGAAGGTGCGACAGGTCATCAATGGCCGCCTCCCTGAGCCGGATCCTTGAGGCTAAGTGGAGGACCGCCTTGCTGTCCCCCTGACCTTCCCCCTCTTGGCATTGCTGGACTCCCGAAGAACCCCTTCCCTCCCACTCCCTTCATCTCTCTCTGGGCGAAGAGATGTCTTGGTCAGCGCTGTGTGTCAGAGTGCTGTGACTTGGAGCCGTGTGTCTCTGTGCTTGCCCTCACAAGATGCCCTGAATCCCTTACCTATACAATCTGCCCACTGCTTTCACTAACAGAGCCTGAGCGGTTTTCATGCTGCTGGACAGCAGAAGAGGAAGCCCTCAAATCAATTACATTGTTCCCAGCCGCAGAAGGAAATGGCATTGAGACCCAGTTGACCCAGAACAGGTGTCAACTGAGAAAAGAAAGGGCGACAAAATAACAGTGAGCAACCGCTCTGCCCTCCATGAGCCCCTGGCACCAAACCAGGCTCACGAGGCTGGTTTTCCCCAGGACTTCCTCTTCTTACACACACTCCGACTGCCTGGACTTAGCAACGTGTGCTTTAACCTTGAAGGATTAAAATATTTTCCTGCAATCAGTAAATTCTGTGATCAGATGTTTCAGCGGTGAAATTCAATAAGAATAACTAGTATTTTGAAATTCTGAACATCTTATAATTAGACCAGCCTTTAAAAAATATTCCGAGTTAAGGCCCATTAGAATGTATTCCACAACACGGAGACAGGCTGACAAAGAAACATTATTCTTAGATTTACAATTAATTACCCTTATGTCTATACCTTGCATTCAATTTGCATATCTTAAAAGTGCTGTAAATTCCACGGGGCTCCTTGTTATTTAAGATCACTCTGCTTAGCAAAAGTTTCTTCAGTGATAACTTTCTCTTGATTACGGAGTTGGGAGGTCAGTAAATCTGGCTGTGCTCTGCTCTCCGACGTTATAATTTTTCTTTGTGTGTGTGTGTGTGTTTTCATTATTCGGCTCCTTGTTCCTTCTGCCCCCTCATTTATTATACCCCAAGGAACCAACAGATAGAGAAGGCGGCCGGAAGACTAAGTGAGTGGTCAGAGACTGTGATGCTATCTATTCCCCACTACGCATGGGTACCGGGTGTCTGACATGTTCTATACATCTTTTCTGGTGCCAACCTCATTAAACAAATGCAACTTGATGTATAGCTCTCAAGAAATGAAATTCTATGCTACAGATTGGTTCTTGCCCCATTGGTGCGTCGGGACCCTTCACATACCCCCTGTCTCTCTCTTCTTCTCCTTCCCTTCTCAATCCCTCACTCCCAAACTGAGCTGGTTCATTGTGACTTCTTATTGCGATTTGGAATGGTCACTGTTAATTTCCTAACCTTTCATTTGATTGAGTTTTTATGCTCATAGTGAATGTTCTATTTTAAAAAGAGCTCACTGGGTTCCCTAAATTATTCACAAGGAGCCATTAATGCTACATAAAATGGTACATATTTTGTAGAATGCTGTTAAAGATATTTACTTTGAGGAGTCACACAAGTATGTTTTTAAATCCACACCCACCTTCTATCAAATACATACTATAATGTTTTGGGTTTTCAGAGGCGACTTTATTTAAAGGTGCTCTGTGAGGAATTCTATCCATGGGGGACTTGGATGGACATCGAGGGATGTGCTACAGTTTTGCAGGATTGTAAAAATCCCTTGGAGTCTGCTACAAACCATTTAAAAGATTTGAAACAAATACGTGTTTTAACAAAAACCAACATATAGTATTTTTGGTTAGCTTTCATTTTTTGTTGTTGTTGTTCTTCCTTTTTAATAAGACCAAAGAAGTCACCAGCACAATCAGAACTGATGGAGCCACAGGGTGAAATGTTGAGTTGCTGCGTTTTGCTGTGTGTTGTTTGCTCAGTGTATTTTCTTGTGGTCGTTTACTAAACCTGGGCTAATATTCCACTTCGAAACTGAGGGTCTGCCAGATAGATTTCTGTCTTATGCAAAGATGGGCTATTCCTGAAAACTCAGCCTGGTTTACAAGAGCACAACACTTGTGCTTTTGAAGAAATGAAGGGGAAAAAGACTCTTTCTGTCTTTGATTTTATTTTAAGAACGACCAGGTAATTTCCAGTGGCGTCCTCTTCTCGCTTATTAATTTGTAGTTTATTAAAGCAATTTTTAAAAAGTTAACACCATTGTCATTTCTCTGTTATGGCTCCCAGAGAATCCAGGGTTAGAAAGCCTGCCAGGGCAGGAAAGAAAACAGGTGGCCAGGAAAAGGAGGTGTAGGCATGCCTAGCACAGGGACCAGGAGGAAGAGGCGGAGGAGGAAGGGGAGGAGGAGGAGGGGGAGGAGGAGGACATCCAGCCTGCCCTCCCACCCCTGAAAACTGGGACGTTGATTCAGAGGCAGGAAACATTTCCTTCTCAAACAGCCTTCTCCCCACCTCCTCTCCCTCCTTTCCCTCTCTTCCAGATCTTCTTTCTCCTTCTGGGGGGTGGCTGAATGGGAGACTTTTTCTTACACATTTATTAATTTCTTGGTGACAATTCAATGTGCACGTGAGTCCCTGTGACTTTGGAAATCCCGTTTATCCTGGCTTCGGATGGGCTGCATGCAAGTGAATGAGAGTGGGTGTCTCTTCATTGATTATAATATTTCCATTAAAATCATTTTGAAACAGCCTTCCAAAAATTTAAATAATACTCTCTCAAAGAATGCAAAGCTACACCTCAGATTAGCTCTCCTAGACTACCTTGGCAAAAGGAGCCAAGTAGCAAGAGTTTCCTACTCTTATGTTCTATATACATCTGTTAAATTACTCTGAGATCTCATTAAATAAAGCTAATGTACTTGTAAAACAGTAGGGAGAGACAGTTTATCATTGTAACTGTTAGAGAAAGCCATTCAGCTGGGGAGGGAGGCAAAAGGACTAGGTATATGCTGGTCAGTGTAGATGTTTCTAAGTCATAAATCTTCACTCTTTCCCGCCTAGTTATTGTGTATTTCTTTAGGTGAGAGATTGATTGTAGCAGCTGAAGATGAATTTGCTCATAGTTTCTTTCTTCTTTTTCTTCTTTCTTTTTTATTATACTCCTGATGTTTTGCCAAGGTGATAATACTTTTCCTCCACCCCCACCCCTGCCTGCAATCATTTGTTTCAGATTAAAAGCAAGAAATGGCACAAAGAAACACAGGAAGGTTGGGCTCTGTGGCCGGGCAGAGAGGAGGGCATGAAGATGTATAATGTCCCAGCCGGGAGGAAGTGTTGGCCCGGCCCCCCGGGATTTATAGCAAGCTCACCTGAAGCAGAACCTGGGGCACCTGCACCATCAGATACCTAGAGGAATACCGTCATTTCCTCACAGGCGGGTTTGCGAGCAGATGGTAAAAGGGGTTTAATTTGAAAACATTGAAACACCGAGTAGCGCGAACCTGTGACAATTGCCGTTTTAATGTCTCCACTCAGGAGAATGTGTGTCGGATCATCTCGTGGCCCGAATGGGGAGAAAAGGTACTTTTCATGAATATATATAGATGCTGAATTTATAAGGATCAATATAGTCACCAAATGTTGTACAACATGTCAGGATATCATAAAAAGCAGGCAGTTCTACATAAAATACCAGCTTAATCTTGGGGATTTTAAAGCCTCATTAAAGTGTGGATAAAGTCCATATATGGAAAGGCAGCCTTCAAAAGGTTGAAGTTATATATCTGGAGGGCAGGGGCTGTTACAGCCACTTCTGAATGTGGGTGATCTTGTGGTTGTGGTGGGCGGTGGTCAGGGGCACAGGGAGGGAACTGTCCTTACCTGGGGCTCTGAGATTGAGGGGCCGGGGGGTCTGGTGCCCTACCACGCTTTAGGGTTTCCCAGCCCTCTGCTTTAGGTCAGTAGATTTAGTTAGAGAAGCCAACATGTACAGGCCAAATCCCACAAGGGTTGGCAAGCTGGCACCTTTGTGGATCGAATTATTTTTTCCAACTGAGGTTGGGTCCTCCTGTGGCAGGGTTGACCAGAAAGGATCCTTACAGGGTCTAGGTGATGCGCCAGGGAGACAGAGACTCTCTGTGATCCTCTTGGGGGGGGGCAGAGGTGCTTCCTAAGTCGCTCCCTCTGGGCCCCCCGAAAGCCCAGCCATAGTAAAATTCATTCAGAGAGGCTCTTGCTGCCTTTCATCCGACTTGCCCAGCGACACCGCTCTCTTTCTTCAAACTGAGGACCAGCCGGAGGTCCCGGCACAAATCCATGATGGGCATCATGGCGGGGGGCCCGGGGGGTCGGGGCTTGTGGGCTTGTGGTTTGGGAGAAACTCTGAAAGTCAAGCAAGTGCTTTTCCACTGACCTTTCTGCAACGCTGGCCCACATTCACGGCTTGTCAGCAGCACGAGGTGGCGTGGAGTCATCTGTCACTGCCGGCTGCCACTCTGTCTCCGTTCCCATCAGCCCCATTACCGGGGATCAGGAGGGAGCGGAGCCCTGCTTCCGAAGGATCATTAAACCCGAGACTCCCAGGTACCAGGAGGGCCAGGTGGCCTGTTGTTATTTATAATAAAGGGAAGCACAGCAGAATCGTCTCTCGGTGGCCCAGGAGGCCGGCAGAGGACGCCTGAGCGGTGCCACCGCTGAAGGACAGTTAAAAGTGGACTCTTCCCCCCTCACTGTAAGCAAAGAGGATTTATTGAACATCTGTTCTGTACATGGCTGGGAAGATTGATTAATTTAATTGCTCACACTTTGCTTAAGTAACATTTGAATACTTAATGTCAAGTTTGAAGGATATCCTGCCATTTGCCCGCACACCTTCTTCAAGTTGCAGCGGGAGTTTTGGAAGGAGACAGCGGAGTGGGGTAACCTGCGGCCCCTTCCCAATTCTTCTTTTCCGAGAGCCTGCAGGAATGGCCGGCGGGAAACGCTGCCTCTTTTCATAAAAGCAACTAGTTACTTTTCACATTTTCCCATTGTGATAAATCATTAATGTAATGAGGTTGGATCTTCTTCGCTGAGTGGTGGTAATTTCCCCTCTGGTATCAACTATAGAGACAGTGGAGCATATTATATATTTCTGTACCCTTTAACATAATACCGTAATCCTAGGAAAGAATCAGATGAGTTAACGCTGCGATAATTTATTGCGGGTTACAGTCAAGCAGTGTATTTAGAAGGAAGTCTTGAAAGTTCCACAGAAAACGAGCTTTTAAGGGGTTGCCTGCTTGTCAACGCTTGTCCTTTCCATCATTGGTTGGTTTTCCATCTCCTATGTCAATCTGATTCGGCATCAAGGCGGCCAGGCCTGGGGAAGGTGAGCTCTGTCTTTACTGAACCTTTCTTTAGGGGAGA
>VMDO01026135.1:0-27125 GCA_007922755.1 Pedetes capensis | reverse complement strand
ATCTCTTCAATGTATACGCTGAGCAAATAATCCGAGAAGCTGGACTTTATGAGGAAGAACATGGCATCAAGATTGGAGGAAGACTCATTAACAACCTGCGTTATGCAGATGACACCACTCTGCTTGCTGAAAGTGAAGAGGATTTAAAACATTTACTGATGAAGATCAAAGATCATAGCCTTCAATATGGGTTACGACTCAACATCAACAAAACAAAAATCCTTACGACTGGGTTAGCATGCAACTTGACAATAAATGGAGAAAAGATTGAGGTTGTCCAAGATTTTGCTTTTCTTGGCTCTATAATCAACACCCACGGAAGCAGCAGTCAAGAAATCAAAAGACGCGTTGCTCTAGGAAAAGCTGTGGCAAAAGATCTCTTTAGAGTATTGAAAAGCAAAGATGTCACATTGAAGACAAAGGTGCGTCTGACTCATGTCATGATATTTTCAGTGGCATCATATGGTTGTGAAAGCTGGACATTGAACAAGAGAGACAGAAAAAGAATTGATGCTTTTGAATTGTGGTGCTGGAGACGTCTATTGAATATACCACGGACTGCCAAAAGAACCAACAAATCTGTCCTAGAAGAAGTGCAACCAGAGTACTCCTTGGAAGCAAGAATGGCCAAACTTCATCTCACATATTTCGGACATGTAGTCAGGAGAGAACAATCCCTGGAGAAGGACATCATGTTTGGAATAGTGGCAGGTCAATGCAAAAGAGGAAAACCCTCCACCAGATGGATTGACACAGTGTCTGCAACAATGGGCTTACACATAAATAAGATTGTTTTCCTGGCACAGAATCGACAATGTTTCAATCTGCTGTACATACGGTCGCTATGAGTCGGACTGGACTCGATGGCACCTAACAACAACAACAACAACTAATAGGTTGTTTGCACTTTTAGAAATATTTCTAAAGTGAGGCAGAAAGAATTTATTTTTAATTTTGTTATTTTGTTTTCACTAAATTTAAATTTCAACTTAAATATTTAAAGAGTAGGATATATTGTGCTGGGTGTGGTGGCGCATACCTATAATCCCAGTGGCTCAGGAGGCAGAGGCAGGAGGATCTCAAGTTCAAGACCAGAGGCAGTCTGAGAAACTTAGCAAGACCCTGTCACAAAAAAATAAGTAAAAAAAAACAGGCTACAGGTGCAGCTCAGTCGTCCAGCACTTGCAGAGCATGCAAGCACAAGGCCCTGAGTTCAAGCCCCAGTACTGAAAAAAAAAAACAACAAAAAAAAAGAGTAGAATATATTTAATTATTCATTGCCAGTTTTTAAAAACTCAACTCTTCTTTCATCAGCACTTAGCAATTTATCTTCATAGATGTTTGGTAGGTTTGCACTAAAATTCAGGCCTGACGGACATGTATTCAACTCTCTAATCAACGTATATTCAATTCTTTAATCATTTTATAGCTGTTCAACCTGAGGGGAAATTAAAGAAAGGCTTGACCAAACAGGAAACATCCTGCAGTGCTGATTCTTCTCATTGCCTGACTTCATCCTGGGCCCTCCCTTCTGCTCTCACTTTATACTAATGTAGGCCATGAGAGAAAGTCCCAGCATTTCCTTGGTTAGCTACTCTAGGTTATTTTATAGCAGTAACCAAGGACACAAAGTTGCTACCTGACATATTTTTAAGTAGATTAAGACTAAGTCTCCGTTAACAACTTAATTAAAATTTGAAGAAAGCCCATTTACTGCATGCAGTGGTACCAGTGTGATTGCAAGAAGTAGAGGAGAGATACTAGTTAGTTGCTAAGGAATGTATTTCAAAATGTCCTTGATGCCAGTTTCCCAGAGACAGAAACTCTTCATTTAACTTTCCCAGATGTGAATTTGAAAAAATAAGAGAAGAAATGGAGTTAGTATTCAGAAGGAAAATAAATGTGTGTGGAGGATGATATATTTGTATACATTTATATTTCCATATATTTATAACATATGAAAAATTTCAAATAAAATAGAAGTTGGATTCCATCTTCGTGTTTTCACGTCACAAGTTCTGACTTATAGCTATTAAGGCTGTTCATTCTTGGCATACAATAATATGCTGTTGATTCTCAGGTTTGAAAAATAAATAACAGAAAACATGGACTTTTGAAATGAATTCCTCTTATTTCATAGCTGATTCTCCTTTTCTACATCTCACGACTATGTTTTCTGGTTTCTTCTTTGAATTTATAAGATCACTGTGTGATAGTGAGAGGATTTTCCCCTGTAAATCAATGTATATGTTGATCCAAAGTCAAAATCCTTCATAAGTAGTTCCTGCAGATTAGCATTTGTAGGATGTGTCAGTATATTAATGTTCATAAGAAGATTTAAATTATGTGCTTTTGTCCTTTCTGAAGCAATGTTGTGTTTAATGAGTGGTGGAAGGAAACTCCATGTTTCATTTGTTTAGGGACTCTTTCAATGGACATATTTCTAGAAAATGGACACTGAGTTCTTAATCCATTTTGGCAGGCTTGGAGCACTAATGCTTAGCGTGGTCTGTGCAGCAGCACTAGCAGCATCTGTAAGATTACAGAAATGCAGAATCTCAGGCAAGATGCACTGAATCAAAACTTGTACTTTAAAAAGACCACTAGGTGATTCACATATACGTTAAAATGCCCCTGAATGTTGCATTGACCAAATGTTTAGTATGAAATGTGAGGAAATGTTCATGAGAGATATAATCCATGCAAATCAGAGAGGCAAAGTGGTGAAGAATATTGAATAAAATCAAAGATGGAGCCAGCCATGCACTCTCAGATAAAATATCAACACTGATATTATACCAGGGTTATTTTAAGCTTTCATATTTGAAGAAGCTTTGAAATCTTTTAAGAAATTCTATGGACTGCATTTTCTAACTTAAATGCTGTATTATCTGTGTTATTTTACCTTAATTGCTATCATTTATCAACACCATCAGATAATACCATAATGAGAACACAAGTGGAGCCACAAGAAAAATGTAGTAGAAAAGAATATATATATTTTGTATATTTCATGTGATTCCTTATAACAGGATATTGTTCTCCATTTTACCAAACAATTCTCTGTGTATGTGTGTGTGTGCGCACGTGCGCGTGCGTGTGTGTATGTGTGTCTGTTCCTGTGTGTTTATACATGCTCAACTCTGCAAAGGTCAGTCTTCAATGAGGTTTCACTCAGTTTCCATGTAGCAATGCTGCTGAATTGACAAGTGAGTTGTATAGAGTTTGTTTACAGATTAAATAATAACCTTAAGAGGAGAAAAATATTGTGCTTTTAGGAAATTTTTCATTTCCATGTACCTGTTCTAACTTCTACAGAATATGTCCATTTCAAAACCCAGGTTATGAATTTAGAACTACATGTTATCGTTAGGTACCTTTGAGTCAGTGTCTGACTCATAGCCACCCTATGTACAACTGGTGAAACACTGTTGTCAGTGCTTCTCTGCTATTCATAGCGTTTTCAATGGCAGATTTATTTTGGGGGAGTGGGTTGCTGGGTCCTTCTCCCAAGCCTGGTGTTCCCAAGTGGTCTCCCATCCAAGTACTATGAGATCTGATGGGATCAGACACCACAGTGCTATGACTGCAGGCAGAACTACATGATGTAAACTGGGTCAATTATGTTAACCAATCTCTGATTTTTCCATTCTTCAGTTTCTGTTGACTTTTTCTTTTCCTAATCCTTTCTATGTGAGATCCCATAAACCATTTTTCTTCTCTTGACCATACGGATGAAAGGGTCTGAAAGAGCAGGTGAAACAAAAGTAAATTAATGGTATTCTTAGCAAATAGGTCTGATAAAAAAAGATTTGGGGGGATGAGTTGAGACTAGTTTTGGAGTCCCTGAAATATAATAGAGTGATGCAGTAAAGAAGCATACCTGGTGTATAGGAATGATATAGAAATTTGCTGTATTTTTCTATCATTTTTATAATCCTCAACATGGATAATCAGAAATTTCCTTCTGTTTTTACTATGTTGTTTTTCTTCTTGAACTACAGACACTGTCAAGGGTGTATTGCAATTCGATAAGTCATTAAAAATATCTATAAATATAAGGAATTCCTCACAAGCATCAAAATAATAGATATCTCTAGTTATTTATTAAAGTCCAGTCAGAAACCATTTATTGAGTTAGGGTCATGGGCACTATTAGTAACCTTACAATTCTGTTGAGTATGTTTTGACCTGAATCTTATTATCTTTTGTATTTTCCTTTAAATGCATATGAACCTTCATATCTAGTATGCTGAGAAATAAGTAATTACTTAATAAAATTTGGAGAAAAGTGACTATTGCCAATAGATGATACTTATAAGGAAAGAGAAACTTGTTTTACTGAATACTGGTTATTTAGCAGGTTATTAATTGTTCACATGAATTGGAAACATTCAAATCTGTTTAAAACAAGGGAGTCAAGGTGCTGTACAATGAACTGAAGCAGTTATATAAGCACACTCTATGGCCCTCATATGATTGCTTTCAGCGTCTCCTGGGGAGAAGAATCTAGATGAGTGTTTAACGTTAGCAGATTGCATTCAAACTCAAGCCTAGTTAAGACTTTGTCTTGTTTGATATGTGGTTGGTTACTAAGCAATATCACTTCTCTGACTTAGAAGTTTTTATTGTTTCAAATATACTGACTTGCTTTATCAGTTTTGGCATGAAGAGGATATATGGGTGGCAGATGTTAGGCAGTAAAATCTGTGCCTGCAAAACAGAAAGGCAGATCATTGTACCATATGGTATTTGGACCTGTGATGTTGGCATCTTTCCTGCTGGGCTTCAACCTGCTGAGCTAACCAGGCAATGAGGCTATGCCAAGTGGTAGAACTAGCAGGTCTTCACCAAAGAGAGAGAGAGCAATTGTCATGTGGCCAGCCTGCTTGATCCAAAAGGTTGACAAACCAAAGTAGATATAAGCACATGGTGATAGAGTGATTAACTGACTAAAAGAAGGATTTTTGTGCTATGAGTAGTTAGCTGATCATTAGAAGAGGACGTCTCCTTCAGCAGTGCCTACAGGGTCAGTGAGTTCTGTCTTTAAGATAGAAGCATGGGGGAACCAAGTGCATACTTAGAATTTGCTGAAAATAAACAATACAATTCCTCTAAACACAACTGAATTTTTTCTGGTATGCATGGCACACACAGACCGGGCCATACAATACTGAAACCCTTCTCTTTTGATTCTGCACAATTGCTACCCAGTCCTGTTATGGGATTCCTTGAATAATCCCTTGCTCCTTCAGACACAAGTGGGCATGGCACGACGTGACCCTGGCACCTCTCAACATACTTGTCTGTCAGCCTGCCTGTAGTTATCGTCTGCTGTTCTTATTTCCCTTACCTTTATCAGAATAGTACTGGGACTAATCAAAAGGTTTCATAAATTATGTAGTAAGTTGGTGTAAATGTAACCCAAAATGATGCAATAGGTACACAGTGGAGATAACCAAAGCCTTACTACTCTGTACTCCACTAACATTTATTAATAATAATAAAAAAATAATAGTACTGAGCACCTGGAATTGATAGTGATCACACAGCAAATAAATCTTGAGTCATCCACAGTTGGCCAAATTGCCTTCTCAGGACTGGTGATAGAAGCTGGAGACTTAACAGTATCTATTTCTAACTATTTTGATATCATCCTAACAGTAAGAATTGTTTAAGTACTGACCTGCTATGGTTTTACAATCTTGATGTGTAATTTGATTTTCTCCACTTTACTCAAGATTCATCTGTAATTTCCTTCACAAAGGAGATAGACTGTTAAGACAGATACAGATAGATAACTAGGCCTTGTTGCTTTTTTGAGATTGGAAAATAATATAATATAGTAATAAAAAAGGTTTAAAAGACATATATCTAAAATCAAATAACAGTATTACTCTGTAACCTTGAAGAAGGTATTTAACTTCTACAGTTTTCAATTTTCTCATCTATGTAACTGCAATTATAATACCTAACTCATAATGCTCTTGTGAGGATTCAATAAAATAATGGACATTATGTGCTTAGCATAGAGCCTGGAACATAGGAAGTACTCAATACACTGCAATTACCCTATTAATATATTGCTCCTTTTACAGACTCCAATAAGGAAGAGTTTGTTTTCTTAAAAAGTGGATCATAAAATCATTTTCAGAGTTAACATCATATTGAATGCCATAAAAAGCTAAGATTTGAAGAACATCTTTCATTAACAACCTTTTGCATCTGGTCTGAAATATATATGCTCTACTAATGAGGCAGGACTGTTATACGTAAGAATGTTGGTACCATAACTGAGGACTTTAGACTATTTAACAGGGTATCTTTTTCTCAAGAATAAATTGTGTTAAAGAAAAATTATGATATCTTATACCATGATTCTTCCAGTAAAAGACACATGCTCTAAAAGATCCCTCACACTGTAATACTATTTATATGCTAATCAGGTCTCTCAAACAATTGTTTGTTTTGATATACAGCATAGAATTCCTTTTTAAAATATGATGGAATGATGCAAGGCATATATTTATTTCTTCCTCTTTCCTCTTCATTTTTCTCTTTTCCACTAATGCCAAGTAAATATGAAGTTAATTATTTCCCAAGTGGAATAATAAATAAATGATGCCTACTAAATAAATTTCAAGCCTGCAGCCATACCACTGTGGTGTCTAATCCTGTCAGATCTCAGAAGTTAAGCAGGGTTGGTCCTGGCTAGTACTTGGGTGGGAGACCACCTGGGAACACCAGATACTGTAGCCTTAGGAGGCAGATAGGCAACCCACTCCCAAAAATCAGTCTGACACTGAAAACCCTATGCATAGCAGAGAAGCACTGACAATAGTGTTTCACCTGTTGTACATAGTGTCTCTATGAGTTAGATACTGACTCTAAGGCACCTAAAAACAACAAATAAATTTCATTGTGATAAATATGCCAGCATATTCAGAAAAGTTCTTTTTACATATTTTCAACATATAACATTGAGAATATAGGTCACATGACCAAGACTGAGAGATTAAACTTCTCTGTGAATAAGAATAATAATTTTGTTCTTAGGTCAGTAAAAATAGTCTAATGTCATCCTGAGTGAGCTCTGTCAAATAAAGAAGCTTGTTTTCCAATTTTTGTGGAGTTGATTTCCTCTTGTCTAAATTTTAGTGAAAAGCTGATTTGAAAAAATGATAAAAGGCATTTTATGTGGATCCTCAGAGTAGACGTCCTCATTTATTTTATTTTTTATTTTATTACTATTTTAATCTGAGAACAAGGAAATGCTTATATTGTGTTTAGGTATCTTACATAGTCAGCCATTAGTTGTTTTTTTTTTTTTTTTTTTGGAAAACTAAGTAGAATTTTTCATGGACTTTGGTAATGATTAATGCATTGATAGTTTCTTTGACGGATAATAATCAGTTGGCAAACCCACCATGAAATCCTTTCTTCCATGAATCAGCTGTCATTAACCTGTCCTTGTTTTTTGGGCCTTAACTGAGGACCTGCATCTATCCTTTTATTATTGTAGCTTATAGCGAAAAGTGAGCTGGGATTTAGCTCAGTTTGTAGAGTGACACTAGTCAGTCTCTGAGGTCCCAGGTTCGATTCCCATGACCACAAAATGGGAGAAGGAAGCTGGGCGCAGTGGCACACGCCTGTAATCCCAGTGGCTTGGGAGGTGGAGACAGGAGAATTGCAAATTCGAGACCAGAGGTAGTCTGCGTAACTTAGTGAGACTCTGTCTCAAGTAAAGTAAAAAAAAGAAAAGAAAAGAAAAGAAAAAGGGCTGAGGGTGCAGCTCAGTGGTCCAGCACTTGCAGAGCATGCAAGTGCGAGGCCCTGGGTTCACCTCCCAGTACCGCAAAAAAAAAAAAAAAAAAAAGGGGAGCAGGACATGGAAATTCACTACGGAGGCAATCCTGAAACAATCAGCCATTGAAAACCCTATGAGGGTCCCTATGAGTCAGATATGACTGGACGGCAACTAACAACAACAACAACATAGCAGAAAGGACTGGAAAAATAACCTTCTTCCTTTCCAGATTTCTAAAATGTGTCCCTCTTAAGAATGGCCAATAGCCTTGCTTTTGTGTGCAAGGTATTTGGCTTAGAGGTGATCTCTTAACACATTAGTGGAATCAAAAATGGAATGACTCTCAGCTGTCTGAAATGCGGACAAGCCAACTGGCTGTTCCCACTCATTGTCCCTTTGTAGCAGCAAGACCCTTTTCCTCTGAGAGTCCTGTGAAAGTATCTGATTTTGGCTTATCTTTTTCTCTCAGACATCAGTGTTTTAACATGCTTCCTTTCAGGGAGTCATCTCTGCTTCTAACTGGGCAGGCTTTCCATGGTGCCCTGAACTTCACAACTGCAATCATGAGCTGTCACCTGGTTACAATGGGTAAAGTAACCCTAGAGAAAAAGATGAAAAGGATTGGTTTGATAGGTGAAACACTTAACTTCTATTCTGTGTTTCAGAAGAAAGATACTCCCAAGTGGAAGATTTCATCTTCTGCTTTCTTAGCTGTTTTATCTGCAAATTGGGTAAATCTTTTCCTCACAGTAAGAGTTTTAAGTAATGACTGGAACACGTGTTTTGCTTCTTGAGGATTCAGTAGGATTTTTGAGAATTGAAGATAGAAAGGCATTTTTCTCTGATTTATTGCTTAATGTGTGTGCATTTATTTAAAAAGTCTGTTGCAAGCCAACTTTACAAATTAGCCAAATTATTACCCCAAAAGTGTGATGTTATTAATGAATTTCATTTCTCACTCTCAAAAAAGGGTTAAAAAAAGCAAAAAACAAAAACAAGTCAACAAACAAACAATAGTACTTTCCTTGTTTTCAGAGAATGGCTGCCATTCCATTCTTCAGGGTTAATCCATTATTTCTATCAGAATCCAGCCTAATGCAAATATAGTACCTGTGAGATAGATCCTAGTTTATCAAGTTGGCTAGCAAAGAGCAGGGCTCAAAACATACAAGTGTCTTTTAACCTAGGTGGAAGGAGTGGGGGAGCTTTTAAGAAAAAATGTGTGGGGTGAGCCAGCAATCCATGAACACATGAGGAGTGCATGGAAAAGAACAGAGGAGTATTTAAAACAAATAAGTACTTAGTTGTTAATCATCCAGTCTGAGTTCCCTCCATTAGCCCTGAGTTTAATGAACAGCACTGTTGCAATGACAAACACACATAAAACAGTGACTTCATTTACTTTTTTATCTATTTGCCATGAGCTTGGAAGGTCAGAAAGCAAGACAATCTGTTGCCTGATAAATTTATTTTTAAGACTATAATTAATGACTTTGTGGCCAAACAATAGTTTTTGTTTGCCAACTTTGTCTGTATTCTAAGAGTTTATAATTTGAGTGCAGTAGAATATTATGATTTAACAGGTATTTGTTGGATTCAGATGCCAACAGTCAATTTAGCCAATAAAAACACTTGATGAAATCTTAAAAATATGAGTCTCTATTTTAACATGGCTTTGTTACTGATGTGACCTAAAAGTCCTCAGTAAAAGAATCCTAACTAGACATCCATTTATTTATATTCATAATAGCACACACAGTTGTTACTTTGGTCATTGCAGAATTGCTTTAATATGCCACAATCTTCCTTACAGGACCAGTCATGGTTTTTGTATACTAAATACATAAATAAAGATATTTATGTTAGATGTAAGGAATTTTCCAACACAGATTTCTAAAGAGTAAAGACTAAAGAGAAAGTACTTTTAAACCTTGGAACAAGTTATCAAAACTGCCAAATCTCCTTCCCTAAGATTCTAATATATATATATATATATATATATATATATATATATATATATATATCATATATATATTATAAAATCTCCTCAAATATAATATAATCCTCAAATATAATCATACAGGTTATTGTAATAAATTATATGAATTAATACTTTATAAATCCAATTTTAATTTTATTATAAATACTACAAATTTCTTTTATTTTTTCCACTTGAGTTAAAATATCAGGTTTTTGGCTGAAGTAGCTTAGATGCAAAGGTAATTCGTGGGAGGCTGAGGATATAGTTCAATGATAGCCCTTGCCTGGTATGCACAAGTCTCTAGGTTCAGTCTTAACCTTTTAAATTAGGAGGAGAAAAAGAGGGAAAATTTGTGTTCACAGAGGACAGGAACTGATGTAATAAATATAAATCTAAGAATGTTGTATTATTTTTGTAAAGATACTATGTAATCCAATGTGTTTAATATTAACAAATTTATATTAACTATTGTTACGTAGGGACTAGGATTTAGCTCAGTTGCTACAGCACAACTCTCCAGTGTCTCTGGTCCCGGGTTTAACTCCCAGCACCACAAAAATGGGAGAAGGAAGTGGCAATCCAGAAAAAATCAGCCATTGAAAACCCTATGAGGGTCACTATGAGTGGAACATGACTCAATGGCAACTAACATCTTTATGCACTAGTTATCCCCCCAAAAATAGAGTAAATGATTTGGTGTATGTACTTTATGTTTTTTATAAGTGCTCTAGATTGCTGTAATTATTTTGATTTCACAGCTGTGGTAATTATGATGGTGTTATAATGCAATATTTCTGTATACTTAATTGCATAAGAATTACCATTCTCCTTTAAAATACTAAAAATGATAGTCTGTCTATAATTTCTCCAATAAACTAGATCTGATGTTTTAAATATGAAAACTAGTCTTAGTTTTCTTTTAATATGAAAACTTAGTCTTAAGAAAAAAAAATATAGATAGAAAGATTAAGCTCCTGCAACAGATTAACGGTTCTCTGGATTTATATATAACTTAGTTAGAATGATACTAAAAATTGTTTTAAAATAATTCTAGGAAGTGAATGTTTAAGAAACTTGTTATCAATTCTTAGGAACCATAGATTTTTAATTTAATTAAGAGAAAATTTCCACAATATTAAATACTTCAAAACTAAACAGTGTAAGGTAGCCTAACAATCAAAACTATCATTCTATTTCTTAGTATTTTTAATTCATACTAGGCTTTACTAAAAACTGAATTTCAAATAATCCTTCAAATATGAGTTCTCAATTTTCTAAATAAATTGACAATAATGTGATAAAATCCAAAACTGTTTAAATTAAAATTTTAGAATCTTGCAGATATTTTAAGCTTCTCTGTGATAGCTTCACATATAATTTTTCTCTTGATAGTCTTCCAACCAGTGATCAATATGCTTGCATGATTACATTGTGCCACCCAATATTGTAAAGTAGAGGAGGAAAAAATAAATAAGTCCTTGAGCCTCAGGAAATACATGCAAGCCTGCATATAAAATATCACTCTTAAACTATGTATGCAGAGATATGCATGTCATAAAAAGTAAAAATTGATATTAACTGTATCTGTGTAAGTTAATAGAACAAGAGCAGACATCTCCAAAATGTCTAATTTGCGTTGTGCATTCCAACTATGATTTCATTTGCTACTGTGACAATTTTCTGAGGTAGACACTGTCATTATTTTCATTTGTCAAATGTGAAAGAGTCTCAGTGAAGCACTTTGTTCACACAATTACTAAGTAACAGATAAATATTCAAATTCAAGGATTTACTCTCTAAACCTCACATGGTTTCCATTATGTTACAATGTTTTTCACAAAGAAAACTTTATGGAGAGGCCATTGTTTGAACTTGATCTTGAAGTATTACGTTGGACAAAAGAAAAAAAGAGGTTTGCCCTCAGATGATGGTGTTATATAAAGAAAAATCTAGATGTAGCAATAAATTTCCGGTATTTTAAGGAAGTCATATAAATATAACACTGAATGAAGTACAATATAAACACTGAAAATTAGTTGGGAAAAAGCTAATTAAATTTCAATAAACATACAATCAGACTAAGTAATTTCATTTTGTTGTGGTCAGCAATTAAGAACAATTATACCTATGAAAGTAGTCACTGTGTGAAAGTTATATTAGTAGCACATGATTTCACAATCCAATGATGGTGGGAAAAGGTAAATTGTAGCTTATTAGAAGTAGAAGTTAACAGGAGCTAAAATGTACCATGTATTCACTCAAAAAACTGTGCACTGAGCACATATTTTGTGTCAGGCAATGTGCTAGGGGCTTGTATCATGGAGATGCATAAGATATAATTACTGAACAATCTCTCATAGTCTAACGTTGCAGACAAATAGTTAAAAATAGCAATCAGAAATAAATTCATAGTGAGCTGCAGATTTTGGAGAGGTCACTAAAACTTTTCAGAAAAAGTAATGACAGTGCATTGTTGAAGAAATTTGTATTTCTCAGGTAAATGATGAGTAGTTTGGGAAAGGCCATGTATAAAACTGGTCTAGTTATGCCTATGAAATGGTATAAGGCTGTAAGCAATAACATCATCAGCAGCAATGGTTGACTAGAGTATGAGAGACATGAGAAAGAATAGTGAAGATGTGATGTGGACTGGAAGCCTGGTCAGTTTTTGAATGACTTTTGGTCACTCTGGCTTCACTGTAAGCAAAACTAGAGAGACCCTGGGGAGAGCAAATTCAGCAGAAGGTTGGAAGTAGAACACAGAGTTAGAATGGAACTAGAATCCAGCAGGTGCAACATAAATTTTCAAGAACTTTAACAGTAATTTTTTAAAAGTCAGATAGATAAAGGGATGCTATTGAATGACTTCTTGTGTATAGGTTGATAAAATTTAATGAGACTATAGGCAAAAGGCCTGCAGCTGTACCCCTGTGGCATCTGATCCCGTCAGATCTCGGAAGCTAAGCAGGGTCAGGCCTGGTTAGTACCTGGATGGGAGACCGCCTGGGAACACCAGAAGCTGTAGGCTTGGGAGAAGAACCTGGCAACCCCCTCCCAAAAATCAATCTGCCATTGAAAACCCTATGAACAGCAGAGAAGCACTGACAATAGTGTTTTCCCTGTTGTACAGAGGGTTGCTATGAGTCGGATACCGACTTGACAGCACCTAACAACAACAACATAGGCAAAGGACTTAGAACCACTGAAAAGATGTAAATGGGAAATGCAACCAGGAGGGACTTTTGGTAGGACAAGTCCCAGAAAGTGGGATATAACAGTGTAAGGTGGAGAGGTTAACTTTGAGGAAGGAATGGTGTTTGTTCCACTAAGATAAGATGATGGAACAAATGTAGATATTTAACAGTATTTGCACTGCAATAGAAGAAAAATCTCCCTCTCTTCACAAAATGTACAATTTCAGTTATCTTTAAACAGAAAATATATTTGATAAAGTTATGTTTCTTCATACTCTTAATTATTAAGCAGAACAAAGTATTTTCCCTGTGTTTAAAACATAATTTATATTCAAAAGAATACAGAAGAATCACATTATCCTTGCATTAACCTAGAAGGCTTATTTATGAAACAAAGTTTAATTAGAGAAATAAAGCCTATTTCAACTAATTGAGTAAAGCCTACAAATAATTTAAAGTGTGAATACTGTTCTCGTTGTGTTGATGTACAGTAATTTAAGTCCCTCTAATGATAAAATACGTAGTCAGGAAGGACCAATCCCTGGAGAAGGACATCATGTTTTGGAGAGTGGCAGGTCAATGAAAAAAAAGAAAGACCCCCCACCAGATGGACTGACACAGTGTCTGCAACAATAGGCTTAAATATAAATAAGATCATGTGCCTGGCACAGAATTGGGGAGTATTTCGTTCTGCTGTACATAGGGTCGCTATGAGTCAGACACCTAACAACCACAACAATCATGAAATATTCCTTTTTCAATTATAATATTTTAAATTTACTATATTGCTTAGATTTAGTGGATTAGCAATGTTTTCTGAATGTCCATTACTGAAAGCTGAAGTGATAGTCAAACTAGAACTATTGAACTTACTAGAATTTGAAGTGTCTTTGTATTAATTTGAAATTCCTTATATGCTGTCTTGTCACCTCCACTGTTGATTCCAGGTCCCCTTAATTCCTCATGATCCAGCAACTGAAGAAGTAATGCCCAGTATATCAGAGAGCCTCCCATCCATGACCTTTGCTGTGTCCAGTTTATAATCTCTGCTTGTGAAATATTTGGAATGCCTAAAAGTCCTCACAGATGAGTCATTTAATGCAGCATTGGCATATTCTCAGGAATTCACGCATCCCCTAACAGCATCTGCTTCTCCTTGTCACATGGGTAGATGAGTAGAAGCAGTGATCAGATCAGCTCTTCTTCCCATTAAAGGATGGACTAAAGGAGCCTCATGGAATGCACACTTCTTCACTGCACAGATGATTATTGGGAGTAAAGGATAGATTGTCTCTCAAAACTATACATACTATGCACTCATATTGTCTTGCCTCTGGAAGAATTTTAGGTGAAGGCAGTTTTCCTATTTCTCAAATTGCCCTGACTCTATCTATACTTTTCAGAAAGAAAAACAGCAAAATATTGTTTTCAGCTGTTTTCCAATCAAAGTATCCCAGCAACGGTACAGAGTTTGAGATACTGATTCTCTCAATTGTGTGGTTAACTTCCAATGTGTAGTGCACCTTCTACAAATAATTTCTGCAATTACTTCGTTGTACCTTGCAAATATCATCATTGCTTTCATAGGCTTTGATAAGAAAATTTGGAAAGGGCTAGTTATAGTACTGTCCTTCCAGGCTTTGTCCAGCTGTCTTAGGGTTACTTAGTGACAATGAAAACCAAGACAAGAGTATATGGCAGATACCGAAGACTGTCCTAGTTAGTCTATAAGGAACAAAAGTGTTTCTCTATTTCTCCCAAACTAAGTTCCCTCTTGACCCTACAAGTTAATGCTAGGAATAATCTATGAGTTCTATATATTGCCTTTTAGAAATCCAAATATTTTCCTGTTTTCTCAAAATTTATAAGCAACTGAGCTTTTTTTCTGGCTCCCTATGTGTGAATCTCACCTCTGTTATCTTCATTGGTTACTTGACAGTCTTAAAATGGCAAGTCATATTTTGATTTGAGTTACCACATGTATCGTGTTTTTAAATTGCTGTTTTACAAGAACTACTGAGGCATTTCTGTTTTCTTACTATAAAATTTATTAAATCTCCTAAGTTTATTAAATATTTGGTTATTTTGGGGTTATTTGGGTTATTTTTGGAATGTGTATGAAGACGTGAAAATAACTGGTTTAAACACTCCTTTGATATTTACTCAAGGATATATGCTTTTAATTATTTTTTTAAATCAACCATTTAATTTTTCAAATAACTTCTTTATGACATCTGATCATTGATGTTTACAGCTTTTCAATTTTAATTTTAAGTGGATTTATGTTAGTCTTACTAATTAAATAGAAATTCAGTGAAAAATGTTTCACTTACCTCTTTTCCTACAATTTGAATTGAAATGTATTTGTAATTGTTGTTGTTAGGTGCTGCCGAGTCGAGTCCAACTCATAGCAACCCTATGTAGAGCAGATAGAAACACTTCTCTATTCTGTGCCAGGCACATGATCTTATTTATGTTTAAGCCCATTGTTGCAGACACTGTGTCAATCCATCTGGTGGAAGGTTTCCCTTTTTTTGTGTGTTGACCTGCCACTCTCCCAAACATGATGTCTTTCTCCAGGGATTGATCTCTCTTGACTACATGTCCGAAATATTTAAGATACAGAAGTATTTGTAATTTAATTGTATAAAATATACCCACATTTACATATATATGGAAATAAATGTATATTTTTAAAAATATTGATACTCAAGTTACAGAAGCATATTATATTAAAATAAATTATACATTTATGATGACATGTATGTGACAAAATAGACTTAAAAAGCATATAAATATACGTAAAAAATTACAGAGAAATCTGTTATTGGCAAATGTAGCTACATCATAAAAGGTTTTCTCTCTCTCTCTCTCTTTTTTTTTTTTTTCACTTACCCCAAAATACAAAGAGGCTGGAGAAAGACATCCTGTAGGATTGTTGTGAATGTCAAAAGCTACTTAGGGTAAGGCACCAAGCACTGAGATAGATACATAGTGTAGGAATTCAAACCTTAAGTCACTTTAAATAAATGCAGTGTATCAGAATAATTAACAGACTCTGAAGCCAGATTCTTGGCTCCAAACCCTGGCATAACCCCTTCATGAGTAATTTGATTAAGTTTGCTGTTACCATAGACAAAGAATATTCTAAGGAGAATTGTTGTTGTTAGGTGCCCTCTAGTTACGTCTGACTCATAGCGACTTTCATAGGGTTTTCAATGGCTGGTTATTTCAAGACTGCTTCATAAGTGGATTGCCAAGACCTTTACCCATTTTTTTCACTGCTGGGGTTCAAACCTGTGTGCTCACAGAGTGTGGAGCAGCACTCTACCAACTGAGCTAAACCCCAGCACTGTTTGGTAAATACTACTTTCTTTTCTGTTGCAAACCGTAAAGAAGACAGCCCAAAATTTTATGTTTTACGTTCATTAGTTAGTTCATTAGACAATCTGACATATTCTAGGATATGCAAAATTATGAGAATTGCTGAAAATAGTGTTGTGAAAATATTAGAAAACAAAGAAAAAGAAAATTAAATATTATATAAGCGAAACAAAAATAAAAAACTGTAGTTTCCAAAAGTAAAATATACATTTTAAAACTCCTCATTAAATATGAATTGTAGGTCTGATTTGTTCAATGCTGAAACAGCAGGTAATTGTCCCATTTTATAGATGAGATGAATAATGATTATAAACTGCATATATTAATGTCCCTTTTATTGACAGAGTGATGATTAATACCTAAGTGTGTTTGAATATCAAAGCAGTGTTGTTCTGATAATCAACATTAGATTAATACATGATTGTCATCACATTGGTATTACTGCACTTTGGATTTGGGAGAGTCAGTGAAGCCTAAGAATCATATTGGGAACTTGGAGAGAATTTTAGACTGTGTGGCTGGAATTCAACTGGAAATTCAGATAGACAAGCAGATGTTCTGAATTAAGCATAACTTTAAAAACAAAAGAGTGATTACAAAACAGTTACTACCAGCCAGCAAGTTCAATGAACATTCCCTGTTCCCCATCAGCTCTGTACTCTTTCACAAATTCTATTATATTATGGTCACTTAGTAAAAGAATTTTAAACAATAGAATTTATATATCCATAAGTTTATAACTAGCTATTCAAAATATCCTAAAAAACACATTAAGATCAGCAAAGTGTGGGATTGATAGAACTTTATTTAAATGCAAAATAGCCAGGTACTCTGGTGACTCTGGAGGCTGAGGGAGTAGGCTGGCGGGTTTGAGATCAGAGGCAACACAGCAAGATCCTGTCAAAAATAAAAAAAAAAAAAAGAAAAGAAAAAAAACTTCCACTACTGGCTCAGCATTCCTTACAAAAATGCTTAGAAATGAGCTTTTCTTTCTTCTTTCTTTCTTTCTTTCTTTTTTTTTTTTTTTTTTGATTTTGGAATATTTGTGTGTACTTTACTAATTGAGCATCCCTAATCCAAACACCCCAAATCTAAAATGTTACAAAATATGAAAAAAATTGAGCATCGTATTGGCATTCAATTTTTTCATATTTTGAGCTCTTTTGACTAGAATTTTAGATTAGAGATGGTCAACCTAAAAAATATTATTGCTCATATTTCCTGATATAATTGTTACAAGAGTCCTGCCAAGAAATTGCCATCATCCATATTTCACCATTGTTTGATACATCTAGTAACAGCAAAGCAAACCATCCTTCAGATTTTAATTCCATTCTACTTTAATGGATGAAAAGTATTTTATGTTTTAATGTGTTATTTGAAACAATGCACAGTATTTTATTTTCTATGCACCTTACAATCATTAGACTTTTAATCACACAGGCCAATTTTTCTGTCTCTGAGAATCAGAGCTGCCCTTTGGTAGCATTTTCCAGTTTTGTTTTATAAATTAAAGCCATTAATTTCTTGGGCTTAAAAAGTGAAGCTAACAAACATAATTGTATTTTTTGTGTTTTTTAGGTCCCAAGGAGCTAGAAATCAAGTGCCCCTTGAATCACATTGCTTGCCTTGGTACCAATGAATGTGTTCATTTATCCCAACTGTGCAATGGTGTGTTGGACTGCTCAGATGGAAATGATGAAGGAGTACATTGCCGGGGTGAGTCTTTTTGTGCAACGATGTATCTGAAATATTAAATTTTGTAAAGTAATGAAAGTTCAAAATCAGCCTATAACCTGCCTTTTCTTCTAACAAAAACCATATGAGTTATTAAGAAAGCATGAATTTTATCATGTCACTCATTATGCATTTCAAAGATGTAATTATTGTATTTTATTAAAAAGCACATTAACAAGACACACATACACATTTAATCTTTGAAATTAGTCTCTTAAACAATTTGCATATTTTCTATAAAAGTGTTCTTTTGAGCAAAAGACATATGAGAAGTCTCTGTCACAGTAGCTGGATACCACACAGTGTTATAAGCTTGTTTCTCTGAACCTTTCCTTTAAACAGAGTATTTGAAGGAATACTTCTATAACAGTATTTTAGTATAGGTATTCATGGGAAATATGTTTCTAAGTACTATGTACTCGATATTATACTATTAACTTTCTTATAGTTCTTTGCTTTTTAAAAATTCAACAACTAAACTCTACAGTGGTAAGATTTACCTGTATGTTAATGATAGAACACAATTAATATAAAAATTAATTAAAAATTAATTGATACTGGCACATCTTAATAAAGCTGAAGATGAATTTAAGGGGAATTAAATATGCCACCAGGACAAAAAAAGCATGGGAAAAAGTTGAAAACTAAGGTAAAAACTGAGAAATAGAAACAGAATCAAGACGTCATTCAAGTGAGTGAGGCTACAAAATGGAATCAGGAAAGAAATAATTAGACCAGAAATCTCTATCTCAGATCTCATAGACAGGACGTAACACAAGGGATACTGAAGAAAACATGTCAATAGGTACCTATCCTTCATTTTAGGATTATGGAGATGATAAATAATAGAGAAGGTTGTAGAAAACTGGAGATACTTCTCTGACTTCTGGACACATTTAGACAAACTAATTGTTACCACATGGTAAAAGGTCTTAGGTGCTAAATGTGCCAGTTTTTCAGGAGGGACTTGACATCTATATGTGTTTAAGGTGCAAAGTCAGCAGCTACTTTTAAAAACAATATATTAAAAACAATGTCCAGGCCAAACAAAATCTATATGTTACTTGACATGGCTTACATGTTGTAGTTTCTCAGATCTGGCCTGAAACAAACTGGACTCAAGACCAGAGGTAAAGGGATATGTTGGTAAAAGAGTCAATCATGGAAAGATCATCTGAAGAGGTGAGGATGTGAAAAGACCATAGGTAGACTGCTGAAATCAGTTGGGTCTTTTTAATTCCTTCTAAAGGAATATCCAAATACTGTGGCCCTGAGGCCCAGGCCAGGTTCTGAGAGGGAAATTAAAGGTGTTTAGCAGGTTCCTTCTCAGCCTGAGCTTCCATTCTTAGCCTTGAACTCTGAAAGGACCACTTAATGAGCTAATAGATTCTTAGTTTCCTTTATGAATACATGGGTAATACTAAAAAATGAGATATTATTTATATTTAGAAGCTTTGTGACATGCATTACTTTTGTAATTATATATTTAAAATAATGATATTAACTAAAAGTAAAGGACTGAATTATATAGTGACAGGATATTAAGAGTTTAATCTTCCTTTTAGACATTAGTTATATTTCTGGAACCTAATTCTGTCCACTTGGGATATAATGCTGGCTTCTTTTTGTTAAAAATGTTTCAGATAGATTTGAGTGACTGAGTTTCCTAAACAAAGAAATCATCACATTGCTGAATACCACTTCCCCAGAAGTGATTATACAAATTTGATCCTTGAAAAGACCAGCATATATTTCAGCTAGAGTCAGGTTTAGCATATGTAATAGTTTATACTCCATTCTTTTACCCTGATCTAATTTAGTTTTCTAACTGTCCTAACTTTCATATTTTTATTATGTGCCAACCTTATTTTCTTAATTTGCCAATAGAAGGTTTTTTACTGTTTTAAAAGACCTAAGTAACTACTCTGCAGCCATAGCTCCCTAGCATCCAATGCTGTCTGATCTCAATAGCTAAGCAGGGTTGTCCTGCTTAGTCCTTGGATGGGAAACTACCTGGGAAGCCTATGAACAGCAGAGAAGTAATGACAATAGTGTCAGGTATGGCACAATGTTGGGGAGTGTTTTGTTCTGTTGTACGTAGGTTGGACCCAACTTGATGGCACCTAACCACAAGAAGAATTACTCATTATGACCTATGATAGCATTAAAAATAACAAGAAGTATACTGGGATCTTTACTAAATATTTACCTCAGAAGAGAGTTTTCCCATAATTCTTTGTCCTTGTATGTAGAATAGGAGGATCAAAGCTACTGAAAAGACACAGTCATTCCAAAGTCAGTGGCTTAATAAAATATTTCTGCATTGGCAAAAGAAATTCAGTACTGTGTTTACCTGCTTGTTCTGGGGGAGGTTATCTAACATATGGTCCAAAACTAAATCTTGGGGTCAACATCATATTTCCCTTATGTATGTGGTATGTGTTTAAATGAACAAAAGTGACTGGTTGTAGGCAAAATTACATGATGGGAATGGTGTCTTCCTTCCTACCTTCAACCTTCCTCATAATTTTAAATCACACCTGATAAAAAAAACTGGCTTCTGAAGAATTAATTAGGTGCAGGAGCTGGGTGCTGTGGCACATGCCTGTAATCCCAGTGGCTCAGATAAAGTAGTGAAGAGTTTTACTAACTCTTACAAGGGGAAGAAACTTAATCTTTCCTGATTTCTCACTTTTCTATCCTGGATCTATTCCTATATAACTCTGAGTCTATGATGCATGTAATTAGTGTATTGTATTAGGAATCTAAAGATTAATAAAATTACTGTATATGTCATCTAGCTCCTTAAAGTAAAGCATATTAATTTTTAAAATCATATGTGATTAGTTTCCTTGTCAGTAGAACATAACTTTTCTAACCTACGCCACTATAATCTCTTGCAAGTAATTATAATATATTTGTTTTAGATTTCAAACTTATAATATTCAAAATTTTGTGTAGGTTTTCACCCTACATTTCCATCTATAAATACTTAAATCCTATGATTTAAAAGTAAAAAAAGACTTAGAGTAATTTATAATTTAAAGGCTTTCACAAATCAGACCAAGGCAAATGGCAATCTTTATTACCTATAATGACTTACTGTGGGAAAACTAGTAAGCCTTTAAACTTCTCACTTAAATCTCATATGTAGTGCAAATTTTCTAAAACAGAGTAAATCTAAAAGCTAACTTGGATATCAAATATTGAAGACTCCAACAATTTTTGTCTTTCAGAGAAGAACATTTTATTTTGCCCTATTGTTTCATTAGTTATTCTAATATTGAGTTCAGAGTGATACAAGGTAGTTTGTAGCTACTAGGCAGGAAGCAAAGAAAGAGGGAAAGGAAGAAAGGAAAGGAGGAAGGAAGGAAGGAAGGAAAGAAGGAAGGAAGGAAGGAAAGAAGGAAGGAAAGAAGGAAAGTAGAAAGGAAGGAAAGAAATAATTTAAAATGAAAGAAGGAAGGAAGTTGGTAAACTGATGAAGACAAATGAACTTCTGGCAATTTGTTGTTTTTATTTTCACTTTATTGTATCAGTGGATCTTGCCCTTGTCTCACTTTAAAAGTTCCATTGAAAAATATTGCCAGTCTCTTTCTAAATTAAGATCATACTAAAGATGGGGAATTTCAGTGCACAGAATCACAAAAGTATGATGAAGTGTAACTGAAAGCAATGTTATAGAAAGTACATCTGTCAGCAATATTAAACTTAAAGCACAGGGAGGGAAATCACCATTGTATGTTCAAGTGACTTGAAGCAGAGAGCTAAGGAACAAAAGAAGTGGAACTAGCCAGGAAGACCTGGGTTTAGGTGGTCAGATGATTTTTGATTAGCAAAGCTTCTGTTGTATTTCTGTTGAGTTGTACTAAGATGATCAGATAGTCTCAAATCTGTCTCAGGTATAAGAATTTCCTTCAAAAGGGATTAATTTAAGTAAGTAGTTAAGTAATTAGTTAAGTAAAATGCTGTGGTCCTTAACACTAGTTATTTCCAGGCCAAGTTTAATGATTCCTAGAAGCAAAGCAATAATTCCTAGGAAGAATAAATCTTCTACAAGTATATTATCCTTTAAAAAACCTTAAGTGGCATAATATTTATACATATTTATAGAGTATAGTATGATAATTTGATATCTGTATACAAAGCATAATGATTAAATGAGTGTAATATTATTTCGATTGACAACTAATATGTACATGAAATTAGGATTGTGCACTTATTGAAGACTTATAAACATATATGTGCCTGTAACCATACCAGTCTGGCATCCTATCCCATCAGATCCTGGAAACTAAGCAGGATTGGACCTGGTTTGTACTTGGATCAGAGACTGCCTGGGAACACCAGATGCTGTAGGCTTGGGAGAAGGATCTGGAAACCTACTCCCCTAAAAAACCAATCAGCCATTGAAAACCCTATGAACAGCAGAGAAGCACTGACAAGATTGTTTTGCCTGTTTTATGTAGGATCCCTATGAATCAGACACCGACTTGACAGCACCTAACAACAACAACAAACATATGTGTATATATGTGTGCATGCATATCCATATATACATGCACACACATGCTTGTATATACAGAGTATACTAAAAATACATATCCTGGCATCAAAATTTTCCATGTGGCTGTTTTAAGAATGCATTGTATGATTGCTTTAAATTATTGTAGGAATACAATCCAAAATATCATGCATTGCTACTATAATTCAATTCAGCCTTGAAATTTAATACAGAGATAACATTTCTTAAAATGTGTATAATTTTTGATGTCTCTAGTATACACATGTACAGAAGCATACATATTTGTTTTATAAAATGTTAGTACTATAAATTCTGTTTAATTGAAAGTAATGATTTTCCACAGATATCCAACTTCTTAACACTAATTTATAAGGTATAATTGCTGAGGTAATCCTGCTAAAGGAGTTTGGAGTTGAGTTTTCACCGCCTGGTTGAATATGTTGACTTTTAGTGTATACTTCTGGGAAATGAAGGCTAATTTACCCTATATTGTAACTCAACATTCAAGAGGATAATCTAGACTCTTTATTGTTGATGGATGGGGAATTCCTTTCGGCAAATTTACATATTTTATTAATGATAATGTTATGCTAAATTCATGTTTTCCAGCCCTAAGCAGATTGTTCTTAGATGTGGTTATGTAAATAAAAAAAATTACAGATATTCTAGAAATGATGTATTAATAGCTTAAAAATGATCTAAGGTAACTCTACTATTTAACGGAAAAAAAGTGGTATTCTTTATGCAATCATTTTTTTCAGATTCTATATCTTTAAAACATAATGTTTTCAGAATGTCTATGATGTATATATATAATATGTCCATATTTTTTTACCTAGTCTTTCTATGGTGAGAATCATGATGCATTATGGATCTTTAATTGTTGCTAAACTGTACTCTATTTTCAGTTAGTTTTGATTTTAAATAATTGCAAGTAAAAAGCATGTCACATGTAACCTAAGAGAATATTTATTATACCAGCTCACCTAATACCTATAGGAACAGAAATAGCAATTGCTTTGATATAGAACTTTGCTCCTTGGTGTAAGTCATCTCTCTCTGGCTATTTTTAAGCACATCTGACTCTTAGAAATCTTATGTGGAGGCTGGAGTTGTAGCTCAGTGGTAGAACACTTTTAAGCATGCATGAAGCCCTGAGGTTTGCACCACAAAAATAGAAGAAAAAAACAAAAAAAGAGCGAGAGAACTCAGGTTCCCCACCTACAGTCATCTATCCCAACAAAATATTGATTATTCTTCCCCTTTTGAAATTATTAATTTATATAAATATTCATGAGCTTTGGGAGTCACAATTTATATCTTTCCATCACTCTTCTCTTTCTGATATGATGGATAACAAAAAAATATAAGAAATAAATAATGAGTATGTGACCAAAATGAGTCTTTACAAAGGGCCAGTAGAAAAACAATAAAGTTTTCCCACATTTATTTTGTCATTAACCACAGTAAGTTTCTACTGAGTGTTGACACTAGTGTAGACATGTGCCTGAACACTGGGGATGCAAAAAGTCTTCTTTTCTGCCCTCATGAAATTCATATATCATTATGGAGACAGGCAAAAATTTTCTGAAGAACAATTTTCTTTCTTTCTTTCTTTTTTTTTTTTTTTTTTTTTTTTTTTTTTTTTTTTTTTTTTTTGTGGTACTGGGGATTGAACCCAGGGCCTCACGTTTGCATGCTTTGCAAGTGCTGGACCACTGAGCTGCACCCCCAGCCCATTTTTTTGATTTTTTGAGACAGGGTCTCGCTAAGTTACGCAGACTGCCAATGGTCTCCAATTTGCGATCCTCCTGCCTCTGCCTCCTGAGCCAAAGAACAATTTTCTGAGGAGCACCTAATTTTGCTTGCGGGGATGCAGGAAGATTTGTCAAGAGAGTTGATGGTTGATTTGCATGTCCCTCCAAGAGCTGAGAAGACAAATGAAGAAAGCAGGGCTGAAAGCTCATGAAAAATTGGGTTCTGGTCTTGTGTGAGTTCAGTATGTTAAAATGTGGAGGGTTTGGGTTTGGTTCAGGTTCAGGTTTAATATTTTAAATCTATGTGTAGATAGACAATATTTTTTCACTTTTTTCAATTTTATACATAATAAAATAACTAATGATACAAAAAATTTAAAAACTGACCCCAAACCCAATTTTTCACTGGGTTCAGGTTCAAGTTTGGGTTCAGAAAAACATTTTTAAATACTTGAACTAGAACAGGGTTAGAGTTTTGATTTGGGTAGTTTTGAAGACCTGCTATCTACACATAGGACTTATATCTAAACTTGAACTGAACCTGAACCCTCTAAATTTTAACATACCAAACCCTCACTTGGACCTGAACCCAATTTTTCATGGTTTGAAACTGTAGAAGAAAGAACATTCAAAAGTAGGAAACTACATGTCAGAGGCACAAGTACACAAGAAAGCACTGGTTGCTTAAGAGAACTCTTAAGTTCATTGGTAAGGATGAAGCGTAGGATTTTTTTGAGAGAAGACAGATGAGTTTGAAGCTTAGAAAAACTCAGTCATAGACTTAGAGAAGTTACATTTGAATAAGGATACAGAATAACACACTTAAAATGCATTACCTAAAACTCTAAAGCCTGCAGCCATAGCCCTGTGGCATCCAATCCCGTCAGATCTCGGAAGCTAAGCAGGGTCAGGCCTGGTTAGTACCTGGATGGGAGACCGCCTGGGAACACCAGGAGCTGTAGGCTTGGGAGAAGGACCTGGCAACCCCCTCCCAAAAAAATCAATCTGCCATTGAAAACCCAATGCACAGCAGAGAAGCACTGACAATAGTGTTTCCCCTGTGGTACAGAGGGTCGCTATGAGTCGGATACTGACTGGACGGCACCTAACAACAACAAAACTCTAAAGGACAACAGAGTGAAAAATGAAACTAAGTTATATTCTCAGTAGTATAATAAGAGTGTTGTATGATGATGTTTAAATATTACACATATGGAGGTCGGAAGTTTTGCGTATTTGTAGCAAATTAGGTAGATTTTTCTTGGAAAGTAAATATGTATGTTATTACAATAACAAAACATTGGACTAAATATTCACCTGTCCTTTTATTTAGATCAGCTCACAAGTCAATGCATGCTAGGTAGTATTCTTTAATGTGTCATTTGGATGTAGTTCACCTTAGTGAAAGTTAAAATGTTGTGCCTATTAAATGAATTCCTCTTGAGATGAATGTTAGGAGCTTGGATGGTAGATTTACTATTTTAAGCAACCAGATTTCATCTTTAGTAAAATACTACCTTGTTAGATGATTCCTAAATTTTACCCTCTTGTGCCTTAACTTTGGAAAATATATGACTATTTCAGTATTATCCAAATTATGAATTATAACAAACTGTCACTCAGCTCTCTACTCAACCTCAAATGGAAGCCAAATCTCCTATGATTCATTATTTGGAAGCCAAATCTCCTATGATTCATTATTTGGTTTTTGACACAAGCAGCCTGATATTTTAAAAAGCAAGGAATTAAAGCAGATAGCTAAAGTGAATGGTATCCCCAGGAGTTATACAGAAAATCAGCTTGAGAGCAAGGCTTAAACATTGTGACCTTGAATTTTCATCTACCAATTTCGACCACTGGGCCTTAACATATCAACTCAGAGAAGTGCATAAAATTGTTATGCCTCAGCATCTTTCCTGACCCAAGCTCAAAGCAGAAAAATGACTTGGAGAAAATCAACTGAAAGACACTTTTGAACAAAGTGTATATTTTCTGTCAGTTTTACTAATTGATTGAAAACAAAACAAACAATAATAAAAAGCACTGAGGCAAAAACAAGCTGAACAGCTATATAACCACCTTGCATAATTCAATGTCTCAATCTATTAGCTCTATCCTCTTGAGAAAATAAGTATTTTCATTTGGTTGGGGATGTGGAAGAGAAATAAAGTTTACTTTAACACTTTGAAGCTGATCTTCACTAGTAACAACTGGAAGTTAAAAACAAAAAAAGAAAACCTTTAGGAATTCCATTTTCATAGGAGGATACATCCAAGATTTCTCAAAGTCGTTCCATGGAAACAGTTTAACGTTTGACTAAACAACAACAACAACAACAACAACAACCAAAGTAATGACATTCTAACTAGAAAAAATTGTTAAATGT
This sequence comes from Pedetes capensis, assembly GCA_007922755.1. Lineage (NCBI taxonomy): Eukaryota > Metazoa > Chordata > Mammalia > Rodentia > Pedetidae > Pedetes > Pedetes capensis. Next base: position 354 of record VMDO01026135.1, on the reverse strand, counting down.
TTGGAAGAACTGAGATTTCTTCAGCTTAATCTGGAATTGTGGCAAATTTAAAAAATTCTATAGAGGAAGCTCTTAAGAGGTTTTCATACTTTTCAGCCAGTGTTTACCATGATGAGGTTTTTTTTTTTTTTTTTTTACCTTTTCTAAGTGCTTTATCATTTTTTTTATTAGAAATTTTTAATGTACATCATAATGTGATTCATTTTGACATGCTTTTCGTTGTGACAATTTTCATATATGCAATTTGATAAGCATTATTCATATAGGTTACCCCTTACCCTCCTCTATGTTTCCCCCCTCCCCCCTTCCTATCTAAGTTTCCCATCCAAGTCTTCTCTATCTTTTACTATATAG
>VMDO01026134.1:0-27176 GCA_007922755.1 Pedetes capensis | reverse complement strand
CTGTTGCTGCTTTCAGGTGCCCTCGAGTTGTGCCCAACTCATAGGGACCTCCATAGGGTTTTCAACAGCTGATTGTTTTTTGAGATTGCTGTGGGAGTGGATTGTCACATCCTTCTCCCATTTTTATGGTGCTGGGGATCCAAACTGGGTCCTCAGAGAGTGCAGAGCAGCGCTCTACCAACTAAGCTAAACCCCAGCCCGTCAGGCTATAGATTTAAACAGCTTCTCAGGAGAGATCTGAGCACCTAATCAATATTAACAATGTAGTTCACGAAATATAGTTCAAGTCCAAAACAATGAATTTCAAATTCATGAAACAAAGTACATCTTCTGCCCTAAAGGAACCCACTGTCAAACTGGAAAGAAAAACTCTTCTTCACACGTTATGGAGTGCCTATGGAGCTATCTGAAAAAGCACTGTGTAAAATACATCTTCCGTCTGTTCTCATCTGAAAAGCAATTTGCTTGGCTTGTGAGCACAGGAAAAAGGGTGCCTACTTTATTTTCAAACAGTGCCCAGTCACTGCTAGCATGAGCAAGGGCAGTGGAGCCTGCCAGGGTGGGTTGAGTTGGCTGTGGACTACTGCTTTCTTCTCTGGGATACTCCCTTCCCTCTCCCAAGTCTAACACGTGTGGCACGACTTCCGGCCTGCAAGGATGGGTGGTGATGGTAATGAATAAGGTGGTTAACTTTGAAAGATTTCCTGTCAACTTAGAATTATGTCTGATCTCCTTATATAGGTATATACCTTCAGAGTCTGTCAGTAAGGCGGAAGAAGTGGATATCAAAGAAGTTTTCACATCAATAATGAGGCTCTGGGTGCAGTTCAGTGGTAGAGCTAGCAGGTACCAGGCCCTGGGCTCTATCAGTCATACCACAAAATGGTGGTGATGATGATGATGATGATGATGATGATGATGATGATGATAATGTTCCAGTTGTTCATTCATTGACCAATAATGAAATAGCGGAAATAGTTCCAAATTAAGGTGATCATGGTAATAGTGACAATGAAGATGACATTGTTAACGCTGTAGGGAAAGTGGCTATAGATGTTGTGGGGGAAATGTGTGATGAGCTTTCTGAAGACCTGGAGTAGCATGCACTCATAACAGAAAAAGTAATCATGTCAGTGTTGTGGCTGGGTGCTGTGTCACATGGCTATATTTACAGTGACGCAGGAAGTGGAGGCAGGAGGATCACAAGTTCAAGGCCAGAGGCAACCCGCACAACCTAGAGAGATCCTGTCTCAAAATCAAAACTTAAAAAAAAGGGCTGGGGTACAGCTCAGTGGTAGAGTATTTGCCTAACGTGCTCAAGGCCCTGGGTTCAACCACCCAGTAGAGCCAAAGGGGAAAAAAAAAGAGTTTATAAGACGGAAAACTCTAAAGAGAAACAATAAAAAAGGTGACTGTTATTTTTGTCCTTCTTGAATTATTGCAGAATTGATATAAAACTGAAACTCATCCAATAATCACTCCTTTCCAAAGAATTTACCAATTTCCCCACTTCCCTAGGTGCCTCAAAGGTGGATGTCTCCTGAAGAGGTATCTTGCTGAACTCAAACGTTTGTAGAGTTGCAATGTCAAAGGACCTACTACTGAGTGAAGGCCTCCCTCACTTCCACATAGTCTCTTACAACAGGCTTCATACTGGATACAGCACTGGCATCCTGAATAATCCCTCTACCTCTGCTTTCTCTCCCTCAAACCAATTCTTCATTTTACCATTAAAATAATCTTCCTGAAGCCAGGCAGGGCAGAGCACACCTGTAATCCCAGTATTTGGGAAGCAGAGACAGGAGGATTGACCCGAGTTCAAGGGCAGCCTGGGCTGCATAGTGAGTTCCAGGCAGTGAGACCCCGTCTCAAAAATACAAAAATTAATTAATCTTCCTGGATCTTAAAGGGAGAAGGACCTGGCAACTCACTCCCAAAAATCAATCTGCCATTGAAAACCCTGTGAACAGCAGAGAAGCACTGACAATAGTGTTTTGCCTGTTGTACGCAGGGTTGCTATGAGTTGGATACCGACTCAACGGCACCTAACAACAACAACAAAGATCTTAAAATCATAGACCGTTCAGCTAGGGAAACTCCTCTAGAATCATATGGTTCAAACTTCCTACTTTATAGGTGAGGAGTCTAAGGCCCAGAGAGATGAAAAGAAGTCACTAGTTCAAGGTCATAATACTAATGTCACTCTCCTCCTCGAAAGTCTTCTAACAAATTCCAAGCTCCTCAGTGTGGCCTAAGCCCTTCACAACCTGGCCCTAACCTACCTATTGAACCTCATCTCCCTCTATTCTCTCCCACAGCCCCTGAGTTCTAATCTTCCTGGTTTCTCTGGCCCCTGAACTCATGCTATGTGGCCTTATTCTGATGTTTTCCAGGAGGACCCCCAACCCCACATCTTCCTCTCTGGTCTGGAGACAAGGTTCACTGGGTTGGGAAGCCTTCCTTAACCAGCTTGGCGCATAATGCAGCTCCTGACCTCCAAGTTCCCAAAGCTCTCACTGCCCATGATGCACGTTGGCCAGGGTTGTGCTACATGCATTCCCAATACTGTGATTTACACGTTCATCTGCCTTACAACCTCTCACCCCACCTAGAGTAAAACCTCCTTAAAGGGAAGGGACTTACTGTTGTTGTCGTTAGGTGCCGTTGAGTCGTGTCCGATCCTTCTAGGCTTTTCCATGGCTGATTGTTTTGGGGTTGCCTCAGGAGTGGATTGCCACGTCCTTCTCCCATTTTTTGAGGTCCTGGGAATTGAACTGAGGACCTCAGAGACTGCAGAGTATCAACTGAGCTAGATCCCTGGGGCTGGCGTTTAGCTCAGTTGGTAGAGTGCCACTCTGCAGTCTCTGAGGTCCTGAGTTTGATTCCCAGCACCACAAAAACGGGAGAACGTGGCAATCCACTCCCGAGGCAACCCCGAAACAATCAGCCATGGAAAAGCTTATGAGGGTTGCTATGAGTTGGACATGACTCGATGGCACCTAACAACCACCAAAGGGAATGGATTGCACTTTCTCCACAGCCCCCAACTACACCTAACCATGACTGGGACCATTTCCTGGGCTCTTCAGTATGTTGGCTGCTGCTATAGGGGCTTTATTTATGTTATTCCACTTGACTCTTGCAAAGTTTTCACAAATGAGAAAACTGAGGCTCAGAGAAGACGAATACACCATTGAGGTCACACAACTGAAAAATGGCAGATACAAGACGGGAATCCATTTCCCTCAAACTCTACAAAGCCTGTAGCCACAAACTCTATGTGGGGCGCGCACCTCCCCGTCCAGCCCGGATGTTCGGATGGGCGGCGCCACCGTACACACAGATACTAAACACAATTCACTTGGGACCCTCGGGTGAGCGGCCTGGACTCCTGCGGCCCTCGGGACACCAGCGGAGATGGGAGGAAGAAAAAGCCTCAGGCGCTTTTGCCCTCCAGGGGCCGCCTTGCAACCCAGCCCATGCTGTGAATGGGGAAGATGAGCCGGAACTGCTCACTCACTGACCATGCCATTCCCAGAGCCAGGCAGAGAGCCAAGGTACACAGGACAAGGACAACAGAACAAGCCTAATGCTTGCTTCCTATGAGGCCCACATCGGGGTTTCCCCAGGGCCATGCAGGGTCTCCTTCGCCTCCTGACGCTGACCCCTCATTTGTGCTAATTTAGGCAGCAGCCCTACTCTGTTACACACGTGGCTCCTCTGGGATCCCTGACCAAATGGATAAGAGGTTAAGAAATAAAAAGCCAGATTCTCTGAAGCAAGAGTCAGAAAAGTGGTTCTTGAGCAACTGGTTTGCAGGGAGGGAGCCCCTCCCTATGACCACCCAGTTTCAGCTCCTGTTTTCCTTTTGGGGCCTGTCAGGCAACTTTGGGATCACAGGAAGAAGACTTTTACCAATAAACCCTGCCTAACAGAGGTGGTTTAGAAGAAATCCTGATACCTTGAGAGTCCCAGGGCAGCGGGAGACTCATCTCTTACCTGCCTCGCCTCCACTTAGGGCCACTTCCTCCACATACCACGTGGAAGCACATCCTGGAAGACAGGCTCTCTACTCTGGGGGTAAGAGCTACCATTACTGAGTAACTCACTGTTTGACAAGCACTGTACTGAGTACTTTAAACGTTTTTCTCAGGCTGGGCACAGCATCACATGCCTGTAATCCCAGCATGTCAGAGATGGAGGCAAAAGGATTGTGACTCAAGGCCAGCCTGGGCTACATAGCAAGACCCTGTCCCAACCAAACAAAAAAAGGTTTTCCCAGTTAATCTTTGTTAACATACCATGGCTTGCATAGTCTAGCGAAGAAGTTAAGGACACAGGCGCTGGGGTCCAACCATCCATGTTCAAAATCCTACCTCTGATATTAATGTGGGCATGCCACTTAACTTTGCTATGCCTCAGTTTCCTCATCTGAAAAGCACCAACTACAATAACATCTAGTTTCTAGAGATGATGAGGATTAACTGGATAAATAAGTATCAAGTACTCAATACATGTAAGATTTTTCTTTTTTCTTTTTTATATGTTTATGTCCCCTATTATTATAACTGTTTTGGGGTTTCATCTTCATTTTGCAGATATAGCAACTGAGGCTTAGCGAGCTTAATTCAATTGTCCCAGGTCACAAAGTCTATAAAGGATGAGGTAGAGTTAAATCCAAGTCCAGCCAGCCTGCCTCCAAAGGCCCTGAACACACAATGCTTGGATTTTCTCCCCTGGGCTGGTACAAGAGTTACATCAGGACCTAGGTTAGAATTAAGTTTCCAGGTGCACCAAACTCATCCTGGAGAAGTGGGAATGAGTAAGACCAGGAGCCAAGACTAAGAATGTAAGGTCCAATGCACTGAACAGAGCAGGAGCCACCGTAAAAAGTCTAGCAATTCAGTAGGCTCCCCAGTGTCCCTGGGACCCCTTGCCAAGATCTACAGCAGAGATAACCACCATGAGCTGGAAAAACATGAGCTGGTCCCTCTCAACATGTCCAAAATACATAAGTTGCAGTCTAGCCATCCTTGCTTCCAGGGAGCACTCTGGTTGCACTGCTAGGACAGATCTGTTGGTTCTTTTAGCAGTCCATGGTATATTCAATATTCATCTCCAGTACCACAATTCAAAAGCAGCATTTCTTCTTCAGTCTCCCTTATTCAACATTCAGCTTTCACAAGCATATGATGCAGCGGAAATACTATGGCATGAGTCAGGCATATCTTCATCTTGAATGAGACATCTTTACTTTATAAAACCTTAAAGAGGTGTTTTGCAACAGCTTTTCTGAATACAATGTGTCATTTAATCTTGACTACTGCTTCCGTAGGTGTTGATTGTAGAACCAATACAGCTAAATCTTGGACAACTTCAATCTTCTCTCCATTTACCATGAAGTTGCCTACTGATGCAGTTGTAAGGATTTTTGTTTCCTGGATGTTGAGGCGCAATCCATACTGAAGGCTGTGTTCTTTTATCTTCATCAGTAACTGTTTCAAATCCTCTTCACTTTCAGCAAGCAGAGTTGTGTCATCTGCATAATACAGGTTATTAATGAGCCTTCCTCCAATCCTGATGCTGTATTCTTCTTCGTGAAGTCCAGCATCTAGGATTGTTTGTTCATGATAGAAATTGAAGAGGTACGGTGAAAAAATACAGGGCTGATGCATACATTTCGTGACTTTAAATCATGTAGTGTTTTCTTGTTCTGTTCAAATGAATGCCACTTGGTCCATGTACTGCTGCAGACCAGCTGCAGCCTAAGGTCCATGGATCCCCGAAGGCAGATGAGGAGTCAGCGATGGGTAACAGACACAGCAGCTCAGAGGCAATGTAGTTCTGTTCCTTTTATTTCCCAGATAGCCCAACCTTACATACAGAAACTACAATTCACTAAACCTTATGAAATGTCAGAAAAAGGACAAAGGGAATTGGTAGTATTGATGGATTACAACAGAGTTTTGTCAATAATCACTTCATTAAATTATCACATGAGTGTTATGTGGTGATCAAAGTAAGAGATGAACTTAGAGATAAATTGTGTTTACTTCAAAGAAATGAACTAAGATGACCCGAGCACCTGCAACTATGTTTATATCCTACATCTAAGTTATTGATTATTCTACTTTAAGTGGGAACTAGAGGCAGTTTAACTATTATTAATTACTCTGTTTTTAAGTGGAAACTAGGGGCATTTTAACTATTATTAATGTGTCACCCTATTGAATCCACAATATGAAAAATGGGTGTTCTAACTTACCAGATTGTTTTGCTTGCTGGAGGGCCATTGGTATAGAAACTTTGGTTTGTGTTAACTCAAGGAGTTCATGCTGTTGGAAGTCATTCAAGAATTCCTTCATTGTAAGCCTGCTAGGGAGGCTTCTCAGCTCCCAATCTGAATTAGCACTGCTCACAGAGCCAGAAAATTATATATTTACGTCTATTACTTGTTTTTCATTAATATCCTCCAGAAATTTATGATATGAAGAAAACAGTGACCAATTCAAATTTAGGAAAAACAAAAGACAAGATTCCAAATCCCTTTCCATGAAGAGACCTTCTTTTTGAGGTACTCTTCCCCTGTCAGTGGAATTTCCCTCCAAAGGTTTTGAGGTACTCTTCCCTTCTCAGTAGACTTTCCCTCTGATGCCCTTTTAAAGGTACCCTTCCTTATGTGGGGACTCAGTTTACCCATCATGAGTGGAACCAGACCTGGCAATGTACCAATTCCTCTTGAGTACAATTAAGTGCTCTGGTATTCCCATTCTTCTCAATGTTATCCATAACTTATTGTGATCCACAGTCAAATGCCTTTGCATAGTCAAAACAGACACTTCTGGTATTCTCTTCTTTTGGCTAATATCCATCTGACATTAGTAATGATGTCTCTGATTCCACTCCCTCTTCAGAATCTGGCTTGATTTTCCAACAGTTCCCTTTCAATACACTGCTGCAGTCACTTTTGAATGATCTGTAGCAAAATTTTATTTGCATGTAATATTAATGATATAATTCAATAGTTTCTGCATTTGTTTGGATCCCCTTCCTTGGGAATAGGCACAAATATGGATCTCTTCTAGTCAGTTGGCCAGATATCTATTTTCCAAATCTCTTGGCATAAACAAGTGAGCACTTGCAGTGCTGTGTCTCTTTGTTGAAACATCTCAACTTGTATTCCATCAATTCCTAGAGGCTTGTGTTTCACCAATGCCTTCAAGGCAGCTTCCACTTCTTCTTTCAGTACACTTGATTCTTGATCATATGCAATCTCTTGAAATGGTTGCCCATCCACCAATTCTTTTTAGCATAATGACTCTGTGTATTCCTTCCATTTTCTTTTGATGTTTCCTGCATCATTAAATATTTTCCCTGTAGAATCCTTCACTATCACTGCTTGAGGCTTTCTTCAGTTCTTTAATCTTGAGGAAAAACAGAGCATGTTCTTCCACTTTGGTTTTCTATCCCCAGCTCTTTGCACATGTCATTATAATATTTTCTTTTGTCTTCTCAAGCTGTCCTTTAAAATCTTCTGTTTAGTTCTTTAACTTCATCATATCTTCCTTTTAGTTTAGCTGCTTGATGTCCAAGGACAAGTTTCAGAGTCTCTTTTGACATGTAATTTGGTCTTTTCTTTTTTTCCTATCTTTTAAATAATCTTTTGCTTTCCTCATAGATGATTTCTTTGAAGTCATGCCACAACTTGTCTGGTCTTCAATCATTACTGTCTAATGCATCAAATCTGCTCTTGAGAAGGTCTCTGAACTCAGGTGCGATATACTCAAGGCCATACCTTGGCTCTCGTACACTTGGTCTAATTTTCTTCAGTTTCAGTTTGAACCTGCATATAGGCAGTTGATGGTCGGATCCACAATCAGCACCTCGTCTGGTTCTGATTTCTGAAACTGAGCTTTTCCATCATCTCTTTCCATAAATGTAGTCAATTTTGTTCCTGTATGTTCGATTGGGTGAATTTCATGTGTATACTCTCCATTTATGTTGGTGAAAAAAATGCATTTGCAATGAAAAGGTGTTGGTCTGACAAAATTGTATCATGCAATCTCCAACATCCTTTCTGTCACCAAGGCCATATTTTCCAATTACTGAACCTTTTGCTTTGTTGCCAACTTTGCATTCCAGTCACCTATAATTATCAGCACATCCTGATTATATGTTCAGTCAATTTCAGACCGCAAGATCTGGTAAAAATCTTCCCTTTCTTCAGGTAGGGCTTTAGTGGTGGGTGCGTAAATATTAATAATAGTCATATTAACTGGCTTTCTTTGTAGGTGTATGGATATTATTCTATCTTTGACAGCACTGTACTTCATGACAGATCTTCAGATGTCTTTTTTGGTGATGAATGCAATCTCATTTCTCTTTAAATTGTCATTTCCAGGATAATAAACCATACGATTATCTGAGTCAAAATGGTCCATAACAGTCCATTTTAGCTCACTTATGTGTAGAATGTTGAAGTTTGTGCCTTCATTTCACTTTTGACAATTTCTAATTTTCTTAGATTCATACTACATACATTCTACATTCTAATTATTACTGGATGTCTACAGTTGTTCCTTCTCATTTTGAGTGTGCCACATCAGCAAATGAAGGTCTGTGGGGCTTGGCTTCATTCCTGTCATTAAGATTGACTCTACTCTGAGGAGGCAACTCTTTCCCCATTGTCTTTTGAGTGCCTTCCAACCTGAAGGGCTCATGTTCCAGCACTATATATGACAGTGCTTCTCTGCTACTCATAGAGTTTTCAATGGCTAATTGTTTCAGAAGTAGGCTGCCAGGTCCTTCTCCCTAGTCTGTCTTAGTATGGAAGCTCAGTTGAAACTTGTCGATCACGGGTGGCCCTGCTGGTATCTGAAATCCTGGTGGCATAGCTTTCAGCATCATAGCAACACTCATGCCCCCACAGTACAGCAAAATGAGAGACAAGTGAGGGACAGAAGCCTCAGAATGACAAAAAACAAGAAGTTGCAGCCATGCCCCATCAACATGTTGGTGTGGCAGATGGGACATGAGCCTAGCATGCAAGTGTCAGACAAAAACTTGGCACCAGTTTGTGAGAGCATGTCTCATTCATCTTTCTTTCTTCCTTCCTTCTTTTCATTTCCTTCCCCTTTCTTTCTTTCTTTTTCTTTCTTTCTTTCCCTCCCTCCCTCTTTTCTTTCTTTCTTTCTTTCTTTCTTTCTTTCTTTCTTTCTTTTGCATATGAGAGGGCACTGTGTACGTGCTTTGCAAGCACTTTACCACTGAGATGCACTCCCAGCCCATCTTTTACTTTTTGTTTTGAGACAGGGTCTCATTAAGTTACACAGGCTGCCTCTGGCCTCAAACTTGCAATTCTCCTGCCTCAGCTGCCCGAGTTGCTGGGATTACCGGTCTGTGCCATCAAGCCCGGTTTTCTTGTCCATCTTTCTATCTACCTCACTCTTTGCTATTTCCCAACATCCTAGTCCTGGTCTGAAGAAAGTAAAGTATGTGTAGTTCTGTAGAGACAAATATGCAAGGCCCAAATTTCCTGCCATCTCCCTGGTAATGCCACCTCAATGTCAATGGAGTGTCCTTTTCTTTTCTTTCTTTCTTTTTTTTTTTTTTTTTTGCAGAACTTGAGGGTTGAACCCATAACCCTGCACAAACTTCACAAGTGCTCTACCACTGGGCTGCACCACCAGGCCATTTTTTTTATTTTAATTTTTATTTTGAGTCAGTCTCACTAAGTTGTTCAGGCTGCCTCTGGCCTCAAACCTGTGATCCTCCTGCCTCTGCTTCCTGAGTTGTTGGATTATGAGTGTGCACCACTGCACCTGGCAGATGCTAACCTTTTTTTTTTTTTTTTTTTTTTTGCGGTACTGGGGGTTGAATCCAGGGCCTCACGCTTGCATGCTCTGCAAGTGCTGCACCACTGAGCTGCACCCCCAGCCCATTTGTTTTACTTTTTGAGACAGGGTCTCGCTAAGTTATGCAGACTGCCTCTGGTCTCGAACTTGCGATCCTCCTGCCTCTGCCTCCCTAGCCACTGGGATTACAGGCGTGCGCCACCATGCCTGGCTAGATGCTAATGTTCTTAAGAACTGCTAAGATCTGGTTTCTGGTCCCTCAGGGAACACACACTCATTGTGACCCCTGGGAGTGCTTGAGAACACACTCTTGCATCTTGAGGTGAAAAGGAACAAGTTGAGGGACAATTACAGGTGTCATCCCCACCACATCACATATCTTAGCATTTCCTAAGGGGCCCGGTTTCCTGCCTTTCCATGGTCACTGTGCTCCTGAAAGACAGACAGAGGGTGACTCCAGCTGTCCTTCTGTCCCAACTCTTTTCTACTGGCTGCTGCCGCAGCATCTGATCTCTCCTGCCTGGTTCTGTGCATTCCCAAAGGCTTACTAATGCCATAAAGCCTTGCTGAAGAAAAAAAATCACTTGTTCCTGAGGATAAGGATCTTACTTCATTTTTCTTTGAAAATTCAGCACCTGATCTTAGGAGGTACATAAGAAATAGCAGTGAAATGTTTGTTTTTTCCCAATGGTTTTTAGGCAGGATAGAAGACGGGGAAGATTTAGGGGATGTGGGAAGGAAAGGATAGTTCACCCCACAATCTGGTCTGAGTCTTATCAGCCAAGAATTCTAATACAACCATAAAAGGAAAAGGTGCCATGAGAAACGCGTGCATAGAATCCTGTGCTTCCTGAGAATCTCACAAATCATGGACTACAACTACAATGAACAGGCCCAAGTAATTCCTTGTGACAGAATGTACTAAGAATTTCCTTGACCATCCCAATCGAGGGATTTCAACAACGCTCCTTTTCCTCTCTGTAAATCTATACCATGTACCTGCTGGGACGCTGTTGAGCAATGTAACTTCCAAAGCCCCCTGATCATATACATCTCCATTTGAAGACACTCAGGGTTACTCTCTCCTGAGAGGCCCACATCCATGTCTCCAGTGCGTACTTTTACTTCCTTAGGCTCGCTCTCTCTGTGTGTCTCTCTGAACCCTGTGCTTCATCCTGAAACTGCACTATCCCTTACCTTTACCTAGTAAACTCCTCGGCACTGTCTCAACCTCTGACTCATCCTGAAGTCATTTCTGCGACCAAGCCAAGGACCCTGCATTTCCTGAGTACAAGTCCTGAAAAAGGGAATTCCTCAGGGCAGGAAGCAAAGCTGGGCTGCAGCATCTCCCACTGCAGGTGACACTTTTACATATTTATGACTAAACTAGCCTCATAGAAACAAAGAAAATCAGATTCCTGATAAAACATGTCTAACTGTTCAGGCAGTGGTGGCATTTTCAGATGGATATGGTAAGATGATGATGTGATGATGATGGACCTTGATACCACAAAAATGTGTACACCCTCTTGTGTATGATTCCGTATAGACCCAGCTTGATTTTTCTCTCTTCTTGGAGTGGTACCTAATTTTATTACCAGTTTTCATCCTAATCCACAGGGGAATGGGACAATTTTGCTTTTATCTCTTGGCCAGGAATCACTTGATCCTGAAAGGCTTTTAAGGAGACATGGCAAACCCTGGGGAGTAGCTCAGTGACAGAATGCATGCTTAGTATGTATGAGACCATGGGTTCAATCCCCATCGTGAGGAAGGGAGGCAGACAGGAGAGAAAGAGAGAGAGAGAGAGAGATAGACAGACAGACAGACGGACAGACAGACAGAGACACAGAGACAGAGAGAGAGAGAGAAAGGAGAGAGAAGAGAGAAGAAAAAAGAAGGAAAGAAAGAAATAAGAGACAGAGAAGAAAGAGAGGAAGGAAGGAAGGAAGGAAGGGAGCAAGGAAGGAAGGGGAAGGAAGGTAGGTGATACATACCCCAGGTAGACACACACACAAAGTGGATTTTAGGCTGAATTAAACAAGTTTCTAACATCTTTTTTTTTTATTTCTAACATCTCATGAGCCTCTGACACCACAAGTGATCAGCACATTGCACCAAAGCCGAAATAGAGTAAACCCGGCACCTGAATCATTTCCTCTCGGCATCACCTGCCACTGACGCGACACTCTCACCCACGCGCACCCACCCAGACACACGCAGCAGGCTCCCACACATTCATAGCACCTACCCCAAACTCTTTTTTTTTTTTTCTTTCTTATGTTCTCCACCCTGTGGTGCTGGGTGTCAAACCCAGGGCCTTGCAAGTGCTGGGCAAGTGTCTGACCACTGAGCTACATCCCCGGCCCCCACCCCTAAACTCTTAAGGGGACGTGACATACAAGACATTAGGATACCACAAGGGTTCACATGTTGGGCAGGAGCTTAGCAGACAATATCACCAATCCATAAAAGTCTACCCCTCCTCCACTGTCTATGAATGCGGGGAGCTACGGACACAGATGTGTCTCTCAGTGGCCCCATGTGTGCCCTTGGGGTCTATGGGGAAAGGGAAAATACGAAGCAGGTATCGTGATGGTTGTGAAAAGAATTTCCTGCCATTTGTTTCAGGGAACCAGCGAGCAGGAAACAGCCAGGAAATGTATCAGAGCAACCATAGCTCGTTCCAGAAATGGGATGTGATGTCCAAGGCGAGGCTGCCGAGGCAGCGGGGGAACAGAGGGGGAGCCAGGTCAACACCAAAACGTGAAGAGGCGGCACTGGCAGGGAGCCTGCCAGGCGGGCCCTCCTTCCCCGAGCCAGGGCCTCCCGGCTCTGGACACTTCCCTCCGCACACCACGGTGGGCATCTGCAGTCCACGCGAGCCCAGACACGAATAGAGCTGGCAACCTGCTCATTTCAGGGGAGGTGGACCCAGGAGCCAAAAAAAAAGGAAAAAAGCATTCAGGGCTCTGCCGCACCTGCCCCTGCCTCCGGCAAGTAACCAGAGTCAGAAGTGGAGAACAGGCCCGGGAAAGATTCACTCGCTCAACTCTGTGATTCACACAGAAGAAAGTTCAAGTCCAGAGGGGGCAAGTGACCTCAGCATGGCAGCAGAGGAAGTCGGTAGCTCAGCTGACACAGAACCAGGTGTCCCCTCACTTTTGGATCTCCCCGAGGCCGGAGTCTGTGACCCTCCCAGGGAGCGAATGGTGTAAGACTGTGACATTCTCACCCCAGGCAGTGTGTGATAGCAGGCCTGCTGTTGTTAGGTGCCATCGAGTCGAGTCTGACTCATAGCGACCCTATGTACAGCAGATCGAAACACTTCTCAATTCTGTGCCAGGCACAGAATCTTATTTATGTTTAAGCCCATTGATGCAGACACTGTGTCAATCCGTCTGGTGGAGGGTTTTCCTCTTTTGCGTTGACCTGCCACCGTCCCAAACATGATGTCCTTCTCCAGGGATTGATCTCTCCTGACTACATGTCCGAAATATGTAAGATGCAGACTGGCCATCCTTGCTTCCAAGGAGCACTCTGGTTGCACTTCTAGGACAGATCTGTTGGTTCTTTTGGCAGTCTGTGGTATATTCAATAGACATCTCCAGCACCACAATTCAAAAGCATCAATTCTTTTCCTGTCTCCCTTGTTCACTCTGGTCCCTCGAAAAACTAGCCGTCAATAAAAGCTAATAAATGCAGGTGTGTCATGAGATGGCTGGGCCTGTGGGAGGGCTGAATTAAGAAAACTGTGGTGGTGCTAGATAACTTCGGAAAAGGTCAAATTCAGGGAATTCCTGCAAATGGCTAAACTCTGGGAAATGCAAATTTACTTTGCACCCCCACACTTTTACCGTAAAGAAAAAAAAGAAAAAAAAAGAAAAAAAAAAAGGTTTCTGCTCCTGTAATTCTGCTTCTCCTCCCCTACCCTGTGAAGCCCCTAACCACTGTGAGTCGGATGCTGCTTTCTGAAAGTCCACTCCCAGGACTGAAAGTAGCAGGCCAGCCGGTCTAAATAAACTTTTCTGCTCCCTATCCGTTTGTTTGTGTCTTGGAGTACTTTTCTGGGGTTGAGCTGCTGGGTACAACAGTGAGTGTAACTGGATTGGCCCTCCAAACTGTTCAATTCAGAAAAGACGACTCTCTCAGGCTGCTGCTGCGGGGATGGGGGCTCTGCTTTGCGTCTCAGGCAGAGATTCCACTGTCCCGAAGCCACTGCTCTCTGCAGTGCCTGCAATAAGCCGGCGACTAAAGGCCGCGTGGCACTGGGAGGCCCCGCAGTGGGCCAGAAGGGAGCTGCAGCCGGCGGCCCCCACTGAGTACCAACCCACAAAGAGCTTCCTTCCCCACATCCCCAGCCAGGTAGTAAGCGCCCCCTGGGGACAGGCAGAGAAGTGAAACCCACCCCTGAGGGGGCATGGGTGGGGCTTGGAGGGATGAGGAGAGAAGCAAATGAAGGGTGAGAGGGGAATGTGAATCAGACCTGACTCAAAAGGCTTCCGCCAGCAGAAATTCCCGCAGGGATTTCAGGACCCTTGGTCCCCCTTCCCAACACTGCAGAAGCCCAGAGAAAGCCAGCACAGACCATACTGCTAACTTCACAGCTAACCACAGCTGTGGTGAAGTCCAGATGCCATTGCCTTCCAGACCCCAGCCAGCCAGGCCACTCGGTGGTCTCAAACACCAGCATTTGAGAAATTCTGCTTTTAGCTGGCCCATGGGGAGACCTCAGATAGCGCAGAGCAGCACTCTACCAAATCAGCTAGACCTCAGCCCTGGGTTCAATCCCTAGCACCGCAAAAACGAGAGAAGGACGTGGCAATCCACTCCCAAAGCAATCCTGCAACAATCAGCCATTGAAAGCCCTGTGAGTAGTAAAGAAGCACTAACATAGTGCCGGACATGGCACAGTGTTGGGCAGTGTTTCGTTCTGTGGTATATTGGGTCTCTATGAATTGGACCCAACTCGATGACAACAACAACAACAACAAAGGGAGACCAAAGATCTGAATTTTTAACAAATATCCTAGATGATTCTGACCTGACAGACCAAGGACCACTCTCAAGAAATGTTACCTTACCACTTCCCAAAAGCCTTCCTGTTGTCAACCTGGGGGTACCCCCCAGCACTCTCTGCACCCTAGCAGCTTTCTATGTCTTCTTTTAAAACATCCTATCTAGGTCCTTCTCCAGGGTTTCCTTGCTATCCACAGGATTTTCAATGGCTAGTTGCTTTGGGGGCTGGGATTTAGCTCAGTTGGTAGAGCACTGCGCTTAGTCTCTGAGGTCCCAAGTTCAATTCCCAGCACCTCAAAAATGGGAGAAGGGCCTGGCAATCCACTCCCAAGGCAATCCCAAAACAATCAGCCATTGAAAACCCTATGAGGGTCGCTATGAGTCGGATACCGACTCCACGGCACCTAACAACAACAACAGTTGCTTTGGGAGTGGTTCTCCAGTGCGTAGTCCCTAGGCTGTCTTAGTCTGGAAGCTCAGCTGAAACCTGTCCACCATGGGTGACCCTGCTGGTATGTTTGGGAAAGTGGCAGGTCAATGAAAAAAAGGAAAACCCTCCACCAGATGGATTGACACAGTGTCACCAACAATGGGCTTAAACATAAACAAGATCATGTGCCTGGCACAGAATCGGGAAGTGTTTTGATCTGCTATACATAGGGTCGCCTGCTGCCGTAGCCCTGTGGCATCCGATCCCATCAGATCTCGGAAGCTAAGCAAGGTCAGGCCTGGTTAATACCTGGATGGGAGACCGCCTGGGAACACCAGAAGCTGTAGGCTTGGGAGAAGGACCTGGCAACCCCCTCCCAAAAATAATAAATCTGCCATTGAAAACCCTATGAACAGCAGAGAAGCACCCACAATAGTGTTTCCCCTGTGATACAGAGGGTCGCTATGAGTCGGATACCGACTCGACGGCACCTAACAACAACAACAATACATAGGGTCACTAAAACAACAACATCATCTAGGTCTTATCTTAAGGTAAAAAACAAAAAAAATTGAATTACTCAATTACGCTAAGCTGCTGAGTGGTTCAAACTTCTCCAGGCAGCCTAGCTGCAAATCCAGTCTCAGCACAGAAACTGTGAGGCCCTCAGTTCCCCCATCTGTAAAATGAAGCTAATTGATGTGCCCTGACATTGTTGTGAGGACCTAATGACATAATAAGGTATTTATCACATTGCCTAGCAGGTACTAAGCACACAATATTTGTTGGCCATTAGTATTTCATATTGTAGTAGGAATATAGGAAACTCATTACTACCAAAAGATTGACTAGGCCGAATAATGCGGTTTGGGGTTTGGGCGGGGAGGTTGTTTTGTTTTGTTTTGAGACAGGGTCTCCCTGTGTAGCCCAGGCTAGCCTGGAACGAAATCTGTAGCTTTTCCTCCTTTAGCTGCCTAAGCACTGGGATTATAGGTGTGGACCACCACACTGGCCTTCAAGCTACTTTTAAGCTGTGGGCAAGAAGCCCTCCTAGGCGATTTCTAGACCTGATGGATAGCCTAGCGTTTAGTTTCCTCCTTCTAAGAGACTTCTTTGCCCTCCGGGACTCTTCTCTCCCCTGCTGACCCATGGACACCATGTTCTCAATAGCACTGTATATTTGCACTAGGCTTTTTATGGTCTGTAATGAATGTTAAATTTTTTATAGTATGTGTTTTGATCTGCTCACTCTTCCTTGTTATCTTTCCCCAAAGGTCCTTTCCTTCTCCCCTTTCCACCTCTCCCCTTACCAATTCACAGCCCCCATTTTCCGAGACTTCCTCATAATTAATAGGTGCTCCCTCTCCAGCCTAAGACTCTCTGGCTCAAACTCTGAAAAGTCACTCTGGATCAAGAGAGAAAAGGTTGAGAAGGAAAAGGACACAGCCAGGTGCCTTGTGAAGGCCAGGCCTGTGACTCCCGTAGAGCCAGAGACCTTCTGGCTCCCCCTCTTTGCCTCCTTGGCCCCCACCACACCGTCGCTGCAGCCTCTGCCTCCTGGAGCTTTAACTGTGTCCTTTCCACTGGCATGTGGTAGTTCTGCATGGATGGCCCACTGATGTTCTGCCTAAACAGACCCCAAACTCAGGGTAGAAGCTCAATCCCTTAACCCTCATCCTTATCCCAAGGCTAACGACATTGGATCCACCCCAGAGCCGGAACCAGACACAGCTCAGAGGCCCCTCCAGTGCTCCCCACCTGCTCCTCCTCTGATCACTCACAGACTTGCCAATTCTCCAGTAACTCTGACCCTTCCCCTGGTCTCTATGCCCTCTGATCTCCCAGCTCAGCCCTGAGTCTTTCAAGCAGATTCTCCACGGGCCCAGTTCTCCCCACTAACCAGCTACCGGAGCACATGTCCTGAAACACGGATCTGACCCGGTGTCTTTCTGATGCAGGACAGAAAGAGGGAAATGTGGGGGACATGGAAAGGGAAAGAACTTTCACCCCACGATCTGGTTTGAATCTCACTAGCTAAGAATCGATAACTTTGACACAACTACCAAGAACACTGCTGTGAGGACTGCCTGTGAAGAGATGTTATTTTTGAGAGACATTTTAAGTAATTAATGAAAATGTTAAAATAGTGGTGAGCCATGCTTGGGGTCAAAATGTATGTAAACTTTGCGCTTGGCCTTCCCCTCTGTAATCCTGTGCTTCTTTGAGATAGGCCCAGGCAACTCCTTTGTGACTCTTTTCTTAAACCTATACGAAGTAGTCCATAGTCTCATTTTCCTAAAGAGAAATTCCTCTGATAGAAAAACCTAAACAACGGAACTTCTTTTGATCTTATTGGCACCTCTCCAGCCTACGACAGGGGCCTTTTTAGGCTCATGTCACACGAGGTGCCCGAAGCTAGGTGCCCAGGACCTATATCACACAGATCATGGCCTAGGTTAAAATAAAACTGGAGGGAACATATATGACAGCCCCTCTTTTGGGCTTCTTCTTCCCTGTCTTGGTAAGTCCATGTTTGTGTCTTAGAGGCCTATCTCTCTCTGAGTTCCGCCATGTATTCTAAAGTGTACACTTAATAAACTCTACGACTTTGCTTCACTCTCTGTGACTCATCCTGAAATTCTTTTCTGCCACAAAGCCAAGGACCCAGCTTAGCCTGAGTGGAGGTCCCCAGGAGGGGAACTCCTCAGGCTGGGCAGCCATGCTGAGCTGTACCCCATTGCTATGCCACCAGCGACATTGCCACCTGAAGTCCCTGGTGGTTTAACAGGAACTTAGAAACTACTTTTCCTGGAAAGCATTGACTCCTCACTTGGGCCCACAAGTGTCCCTTTCCACACCCCCGGGAGGTACCTGGAGGTATCCCAGGCCTTGTCCTAAACCCGAAGTCCCCTTGGATTCCAGAACATTGATCGATAAACATCTTCTTGACAAGGGACTGAAACTACCCCTCAAGCAATCACAGAACAACTTGGGCCCACCCTGCAAAACCAGAAGTGGGACAGTGACCAATCAAACTGGACCTTAACCTACACTGCTCAATGATGCCAGCCTCTTGCCCCTGCCCCAATTCATCCTCTACTGAAACCTATAGCTCATGGCAGTACTCCAAGGATGGACTTGGGGGTCAACGGCCCCCTTTAGCTGTTCTTCCAAATGTGCACACTGATTAAACCTCTTCTCTCTGCTTTTCACCATTATTTGTCTCTTTAATGTTTTTAATGTTTGGGACAGGTAGCCGAGCCTGGTCTGTTTGGCCTGCCAGAGCTGAGGACTTTTGCTCTAAAGATCCAGTGACAGTAGCTCTTCACTCACAAGAGTCCAAATAAGGCAGGAAAGGAAGACAGGAAAAAGTAAAGAGTTGTGGGAAGGAAAGAGCCCTCATCCCAAGATCTGGTTTAAATCTCACCACCAGAGAGTTAAGAATTCCAACAGAACCACCAAGAAAACTGCTATAAAGACTGCCTGCATAGAAAAAAAAAATATTTTTTTGCACTACTGGGGGTTGAACCCAGGGCCTCACGCTTGCATGCTCTGCAAGTGCTGGACCACTGAGCTGCACCCTCAGCCCATTTTTTACTTTTTGAGACAAAGTCTTGCTAAGTTACACAGACTGCCTCTAGTCTCGAACTTGTTATCCTCCTGCCTACGCCTCCTGAACCACTGGGATTGCAGGCATGCGCCACCATGCCCGGCGACTAGAATATTTTTTTGAGAGATATTCCAAATGAAAATGTTAAAATGGCCATAAGCCATTATAGGGCACTGCCTAGAGAGGTAGTTCACCCCGGGGCCTATCTAGGCCCCTTGGAGGACTGAGGCTTGTCCCCCAGGCAATCACCTTCACTGGGAACTCAGGGTCATTGAGCTCCCCAAGATGGCACTGGCATCCAATCCCTCTCCTCAGACCCCTGGACACCAATTGGCTGTTTCCAAACCCCTGAACGGCTCCTGATTGGACCACTCAGGAACCACCCCTGATTGGCTACTTTTACAAAACCAAATTTGCATATCCCCCCTGATTGGCCGAAACCCGTTTGGGGTGACTGCTTCTGATTGGTCCCCGGCTAGCCCCAGAAGAGTAAATAATGGCAGTACACCGAGCAGTCTGGGTCCATTCCATTGACCAGTCTGGGTCCATTCCATCGACCGGGACAGATAAGGAAACAATAAAGAGCTGTTGGAGCGGAGCACTCAGAGTCGGCGTCTTCACTGGGAAGAAAGAAGCAAGGAGCCGCCGTGGGCATAAGCCTCTGAGCTGGCCTTTCTCAAGGCTTCTCAGAGCAGCCGTGGGCATAAGCCTCCTTTCCGGGCGGCATGGTTCCTGGGTGCTCAGCTCCCCCTCACCAGATGACGGGTCTTTGGCGGCTGGTTCCTGCTCATGGAGCAAGTCCAGGAGCAGGGGTGACGCCCCACAAGCCATCCTTAGGGTTGAATGTATATGACCTTTGAGTTTAACTTTACTTTCTCCTCTGTAATCCTGTGCTTCTCTGAGAACCTCACAAACAAGATTATGGACTGTGTTTATATTTAATAGTATTCATCTGTAAAACTAGACAGTGCTCCTCCTGGACTATCTTACAGTCTTATTTTACTAAAGAGAAGTTCCTTAGATAGAAAGTATAACAAACCATTTCTACTTAATCTTTTAAATCCTCTAAACAATGGGACTTCTTCCTTTGATCTATTTTGGCCTATGTTTTTGTCTTACTGGAACTGTCTTCTTACAATTTCATTTACAAAAGAGGAAATGCTTTAAAACAGAAAGAGTAGGTGAACCAGTACATTGCTTACATTTTGAACTGGGAGGTAAATTACATCCTTTGAGCAATGCAGCTTCAGAAGTCACAAAATCTTTAACAACAAGCTACTCAAATGCTCTTCTCTCTCTCTTGAAAAGCCTGCATCCATGTCTTGGACATGTGCTATAATTCTTTGCTTAAGCATCTCTCTTTTTTCTCTCTCTCTCTTAATGCCCATGCTTAAATCTAAACCATTTACTGGCTCTTATCTCTAATAAATGTGTCCCTACAGCCATACCACTGTGGCATCCCATCCCATCAGATCTCAGAAGCTAAGCAGGGTCGGGCCTGGTTAGTCCTTGGATGGGAGACCAACTGGGAACACCAGGTGCTGTAGGCTTGGGAGAAGGACCCGGCAACCCACTCCCAAAAAACAATCAGCCATTAAAAACCCTATGAATAGCAGAGAAGCACTAACTATAGTTCTTTACCTGTTGTACATAGGGTGGCTCTGAGTCAGACACCGACTCCACAGCACCTAACAACAACATCCCTAATTAATAAACTCACTAAGTTGTTTTGCTGACTTATCCTGGAGTTCTTTCCTATAATGGAACCAAGGACCTGGCCTCACCTGAGTAGAGGTATCAAAGCGGGTGAACTCAGGTTACAGGCAGCAGCGCTGGTCCATAACCCCTACTTTAGCTAACACAGATTCCTAAAGCTGAGATTTCCACAGTCTGACCTGGGCAGTGTGGCACATGCCTGTAATCCCAGATACTCAGGAGGCTGAGACAGGAGAATAGTGGGTTTGAGGCTAGACACCAGCCTGCACAACTTAGAGAGACCCTATCTCAAAATAAGACTGTAAGATAGTCCAGGAGGAGGCCTGTCTAGTTTTACAGATGAATACTATTAAACGTAAACATAGTCCATAATCTTGCTTGTGAGGTTCTCAGAGAAGCACAGGATTACAGAGGAGAAAGTAAAGTTAAACTCAAAGGTCATGTACATTCAACCCTAAGGATGGCTTATGTCCATTTTAACATTTTATCTCAAAGATAAAAAAATTTTAAAAAAGGGCTAGGGGTGCAGCTCAGGAGTGGAGCACTTGCCTAGCATGTGCAAGGCCTTGGGTTTGTCAGTGGCAGTGGGGCAGGATGTGGGGGCCAGGTAACACAGCCCAGGGCTGCTGCTGTAGCCTGAGGAATTTCCCTCTAGGAACCTTTACACAGGTGGGGCCAGGGCCTTAGCTCTGTCGAAGAAAAGAATTTAAGGATGAGTCAGAGTGAAACAGTCAGTGAGTTTATTAATTAGTGATAAGAGAGAGCACATGCTTTGGATTTAAACATGGACATTCAGAGAGAAAAAGAGATGCTTAAGAATAATGGTACATGGCCAAGACATGGATGTGGGCTTCTCCAGAGAGAAAATTGCATAAGAGAAGAATTATAGTACACATCCGGACATGGATGCAGGCTTCTCAAGTCAGAGAATTGCTTAAGCATAACAGTACATGTCCTGGGAGGCTGAGGCTGGAGGATTGGCTAGTATTCAAGGCCTGCCAGAATACTCAACAGGAAAAAAAATAATAGTACACACGCAAAACATGGATGGGAGCTTCTCAACAAAGTCCATTTAAATGTCCGAACAATAGCTGTATATTTTGCCACCAAAGTACAAAAAACAATGAACCAGTTTATCTATTCTTTCTATCTTAAAGAATTTCTTCCTAAGGAACTTTGTTAAGATTTAGGGATGAGAAGGAAGTACAAATAAGAAACATAAGTCAAAAGAAGAAGTCTTATTGTTTGTTGTTGTTGTTGTTGTTGTTGTTAGGTGCCATCAAGTCAGTATCTGATTCATAGCCACCCTTATAAGGTTTTCAATGGCTGACTGTTTCGGGATTGTCTTGGGAGTGGATTGCCAGGCCCTTCTCCCATTTTTGCAGTGCTGGGAATTGAACTCGGGACCTCAGAGACTGCAGCACAGTGCTCTACCAACTGAGCTAAATCCCAGCCAAAAAAATTAAAGTCATGTTGTTGTTAGGTGCCATTGAGTCGGTATCTGACTCATAGAGACCCTTATAGGGTTTTCAATGGCTGACAGTTTCGGGATTGCCTTGGGAGTGGATTGCCAGGTCCTTCTCCCATTTTTGCGGTGCTGGGAATTGAACTCTGGACCTCAGAGACTGCAGAGTGGTGCTCTACCCACTGAGCTAAATCCCAACCTCTTATTGTTTAGAGGATTTAAAAGATTGAGTAAAAATGTTTTGGTACACTTGTCTATCTATGGAACTTTAGTAAAATGAGACCAGGAGGCTTGCTGTATAGGTTTACAGATAAGAGTCACAAGGAGGTTGTCTAGGCATCTGTTGACTGAAAACATGGCCCCATAGTCTTGTTTGTGAGCTCCTCAAAGACGCACAAGATTACAGAGGAGAAAGTAAGGTGAAACTCAAAGGTCACAAACAGCTTTACCCTAAGCATGGTGTATTGCTATTTTAATATTTCATTTGAAATATCTCTCAAAATGATGTCTCTATTAAGGTTTTCTTAGTAGCTTTTCAAAATTCTTCACTCTCAGCTGGTGAGACTTAAAGCTAGATCCTAGGGTAGGGGCTCCTTTCCTTTCCCGTGTCTCCTTAATTTTCCTATCTTCCTATCCTGCCCCAGGTTCAACCCTCAGTAATGAAAAGCAAAAAAAAAAAAAAAAAAAAACCTCTCACAGTCTGGCAGGACTCTTCCCTTCCTGCCACCAAACAGGCCCAGAATAAGACCTGGCCAGAAATAACCACCACTCCACTTGCCTAAAAGGTCACTCAGCAGAGCGCATATAAACATCAGCTACATCATTTTTACATGAAGGTGGATCCTTGGGCCAAGAAGAGCTGCTACAGATTTTCACTGAGGAAGAACCAAGAAAAAGCAAAGCCAGAGCATTCAAGCTGTGGGGTTTGAGTTTGTCTAGTCGCATCTCACTTTGCAGAAGGTGCCGTTAAGGCCTAGAGAGGCCTGTCTACTCATTCAAGGTCAGAGCCCATTCACCAGAATCAGGACCCGGCTCCTGGCCCGGAATTCTGTTTCTTGTGCCAGTGGGCCCAGAAAACTCTCCCATGGGCAACTGTCTGGGATTCTCACAAGCTTCCCCTTTAGCTGGATGCAACTTGGGACTTCCACCACCCCCCGCCCCCATGAGCCTGCAGGTTGAGATGACCTGACAGGAATGGAACGGGAAGGTGTGAGCTTTGGAACCAGGTCAAGTGAAACTCCAGGGGCCAAACACAGGGCTTTTGACTACAGAAAAAATTAGGCCCATTGTCTCAGTGGGTGGAACCAAACCATAGCCAGAGCTAGGAAACCAGTTTCTTTGTGCCCAGAGACGAGGGCTTGGCCCTAAAATATTAGTAGGAGGTTGGAGGAGGCCACAGGGAATATATATTTTAAGTAAATAAAGGCATTACAACGGTGCTCCCTTACCCCTGCGTTTGTTTGGCTTGGTTTGGTTTGGTTTTCCTCCGCACACAGTACCCTATATGGCCTTCTAAGTGCCCCAGGATCTAAGAGGGCTGGGAAAAGGTGTGTCTTCCTTTAGGGTACAGAAATAAGAGCTTTAGATGGCCCCATTAAGAAGCTATTATAGCGATGTGGCATCCTATCCTGTCAGATCCCGGAAGCTAAGCAGGGTCAGGCCTGGTTAGTACCTGGATGGGAGACCACCTGGGAACGCCAGATGCTGTGGGCTTGGGAGAAGGACCTGGCAACCCCCTCCCAAAAATCAATCTGCCATTCAAAACCCTATGAACAGCAGAGAAGCACTGACAATAGTGTTTCCCCTGTTGTACAGAGGGTCGCTATGAGTCGGATACCGACTGGATGGCACCTAACAACAACAACAACAACAGAGAACAGAGTCATTCTATCATTTCTCTAATTGCTAGAGAAAGGAAGCACAACAAGCAAAGACAGAAACTCAGAGCCACATGCCCACCTCACCAACAAAGGAAACTCTCTTGCAGAGTGCAAAGCATCCGTTTGCGCAGGAGGGCCCTGCCCACCCCAGACCTGCAAGAAAGAGTTAAGAAGGGAGGAGCAGAAAAAGCTGAGCCTTAACAAAGATTTCCCAAGAACTCTCTTCCCTTCCGCCCCGTCTGACAGCCACTTGGTATTGACTCTAGGTTGCCAGGGTGTCTCGGTTCACCCTGTAAAAAGCTGATGGCCACACTCCTTGATGACTAGAGATTTGTTTCTTTAACTTTGATCCATTCAAGTGATAAAGCAGTTTGATCGAAGGACAGAAACTCATGCTCACCCTTAGAACAAAGCCCTCTTTTTCTGCCTTTACACAAGCTGCGTCTCTGCCTATGACAGCGTTACCTGTGGGGAGAAATTGGGAGGAAATTGGCAAAAAACCCAAAACTGGGAAAATGGCTTTTGAAGATCTGGTTTGTAAATTAGAAATCTAGGGAACATGAGGGGCTGGAATTTAGCTCAGTTGGTAGAGCACTGCACTGCAGTCTCTGAGGTCCTGAGTTCAATTCCCAGCACTGCAAAAATGAGAGAAGGGCCTGGCAATCCACTCCCGAGGCAATCCCGAAACAGTCAGCCGTTGAAAATCCTATGGGGGTCGCGCTATGAGTCAGATACCGACTCAACGGCACCTAACAACAACAGGGAACATGAAAGTAACTTGGTTGGAAATTTGTACAAAACCCTTTACAAATCCCCCGAACCTGATTGGACAATTGGACTCAAAGCTGATTGGCTCAGGCCATTCCATGGGCAAGCTATATAAGGAGGTGCACTGCAGCAGCTCATCCCTTTCCCTTTTCTCCCCCCAAGACATTCAGTGAGGAAAGAATGCTCTCCAGTTGCACCCTCAACAAGGAAAGAACTCACTCTCTGCTGAAACCACCAACATGGAAGCATCTGCCCTTGAGACTGTATAAGAGCTGCTAGTACTTAAAGCTGTATGCGTTGGGTTTTCTCTCTGCCCTGATAAAGGGCAGAGAAATAAAGAGCTGTGTTTGTCCCCACAAGGCAAAGGCACCGGAGGCTTTTCCTTTCTCCCATCTCCACCAGCGTCCCGAGGGCCGCAGGAGTCTGCACCCCAAGGGTCCCAAGTGAATTGTGTTTAGTATCTGTGTGTGTGGTGGTGCCGCCCGTCCAAACATCTGAACATCTGAACATCCAGGCCAGAGTGGGAGGCGCGTGCCCCACAGTTACTCTGGCCTGTCCTTAGCAAATCCATCCTTAAACTCAAGTTGCATGCTCTCTCACAGGGGATCCCAAAGTACACTGAACATACCTCTACTTATAACATCATGATGTAATGAGCTTTTTTTTTTTATAGTGCTATTGTTCAAACCAAAGGCTTCGCTTAATGTTTTTATCTTTGAAAATTAATATATAAAGTATAAGAAAGTAACTATTTTCTATATTTCATTTTCCACCTATTATCCAGACTTAATTAACTTAACATTTTGGCTTATTTCTTACAGCCTTTTTTTTTTTTATGGGCTGGGGTTTAGCTAGGTTGGTAGAGTGCGGTTCCACACTTTCTGAAGACCTGGGTTTGATCCCCAGTACCACAAAAATGGGAGAAGGACATGGTAAACCACTCCTGAGGCAATCCCAAAAACCATCAGCCACTGAAAACCCTATGAGGGTCGCTTTGAGCTGAACCTGATTGATGGCACTTAACAACAACTTTTTCTGTGTGGCAATCTGTAACCTGCAAAGACTACAGATTTTCCCCCAGTTCTTACAGTTGTGGAGGCCAGATGTCCAAAATGGGCCAAACAAAGGCATTGGCAGGACAGTAATCTTCGGGGAGGTTTGAGGGCTGAATTGGCCTCTGCCTAATGCAGCTTCTATAGAGGCTTCCTCATTCCTTGGCCAATGATCTCCTTCCATTTTCAAAGCCAGCAATGGCCAGTGTAGTTATTCTCCTGCTCTATCACCTGTCCCTGACTTTTCTGTCTCCCTCTTTCACTTATAAGGACCCTTGCGGTTACATTGGGACCAGATAATTCAGATTGATCTTCCATCTCAAGACCAAACTCTATCACATTTGCAAAGGACTTTTTGCCAAATAAAGTAACATTCATGCGTTCCAGGTGTTGGAAACATAGACATTTTCGGAAAGCTACTATTTTGATTGGCCTGCAGACATACCATTTTGGCAACTGATCTCTTCAGATCACAGAAGAAAAGAAGGGTTGGACTTGCTTAGTAGTTGGATAGGAGGCCACCTGGGACTACCAGGTGCCGTAGACTTGAGACAGGACCCGGCAAAACACCCCCAAAAAACAATCAGCCATTGAAAACCCTATGAATAGCAGAGAGGCACTGACAGTGGTGTTTCACCTATTGTACATAGGGTTGCTGTGATTCGGAAACTGATTGCACAACACCTAACAACAACAACATAGCAAATTTGGAAAAATGCTACAGGTCATATTAGTAAATTGAGAATAAGTCTATGTCCCAACTGCCTTGGACAGGCAGGCAAAGTGTGGAAGAAACTGACAGACTTGTAAGAGGCTTTCTTCCCTTTCTTTTGACCCCAGGAATGAAAATTAGAGTAGTATCAAATGCTTCCAAATTGGGCAGAGTCTAATTGAAATGACAATGGCTTGAGCATGTCACTGTGTAAGAGGACCTATCCTGTGACAAAGGGGTCATCATCAAGATACAGGTAGGTATGGACTAGGTAGTAAGCCCTTAAGACAGCACTGGTAAGGTCAGCTCCCCCATGGGGAAGGTCCCAGAAACCACCGGATGGAACCCCACACAGGAACCCAGATGGAGTCACAAGTCAAGTGAATGGAACAGGCCTGGGGCTTTGTGGCTTGCAGGCCCGCCCTGCCTCTGACCCCCTGGAAAGTCAAAGTTGTGAGTAGAGGAAGGGGAAGCCCTGTCCTTAGCCAGTTCTACCTGTGAGAGTCACGGAAGGAAAGAGCCCAGGACGCGGGTGCCGTGGAGACTCCTTCTCAGTGGGGGACATTGGACCCTCCTGGAGCCTCACTGTGGTGACGGCTTCAGCTGATTTCTGTGCCCTTTATTACTGTCCGCAGAGGGAAGAAGGCCCCACATAGTAACAGGAAGGGAA
>VMDO01026133.1:0-27184 GCA_007922755.1 Pedetes capensis | reverse complement strand
TTGAAAAATATTCAGGTCACTTGCCCATTTAAAAAAATCAGATTATTATTTATGTTGCTGTTGAATTAAGTTCCTTGTGTATTCTGTATATTAGTTCCTTGTTAGAACTAATTTTGTTTTGCAGATATTTTCTCTTATTCTCTAGGTACGTCCCACTTTATCTGTTGATTGTTCCCTTGCTTGGCAAAAGCTTGCTAGTCTGATAGAATTCCATTTGTCTATTTTTGTTTTTTTGTGTGTTTCATCAGTGTTGGGTTTTGGCATCAGAGTAATGCTGGCCTCATAAAATGAGTGTAGAAGAGTTCCCTCCCTTTCAAATTTCTTTGGATTAATTTGAGAGATTTGATGTTCTTTAAAAGTTCAGTAGGATTCAGCCCATTTAACACAGGGATGTTTAGGATGCAGCTCACTTAACACAGGTCCGTCCGTTCTTTCTTTCTTTCTTTCTTTCTTTCTTTCTTTCTTTCTTTCTTTCTTTCTTTTCTGTGGTACTGGAGGTTGAACCCAGGGCCTCATGCTTACATGGTTTGCAAGTGCTGGACCACTGAGCTACATGCCCAGCCCATTTTTTTACTTTTTGAGACAGGGTCTCGCTAAATAATGCAGACTGCCTCTAGTCTCAAACTTGTGATCCTCCTGCCTTTGCCTCCCAATTCGTTGGGATTACAGGCATTCACCACCGCACCCGACTTCTGTTTATGTTTCTTTTTGATCCTTGTCTTCTAAATTTTTCCTTCAGATAATGAATTGTTTCCTGATTCCCTTGATTTCCCTGTATTCTATTTCATTAAGTTACCTTAAAATCGTTATTTTGAATTCTTTTTCAGGCTATTTTCTTTGGAGTCTGTTGATAGAAAGTAACTGTGTTCCTTTGGAGGCCTGGTGTTACTTGGCTTTTTTATGAGTCTTATGACCCCATGTTGATATTTGCACATCTGGCAGATGAATTGCCTGTACCAGTGTTACAGGATGGCTTTTGTAGTAAAAGACTCCCCTTGGAAATATGTCTAGGGTGCTGGTTGAGATGGTTATATTGGCTTTGATTCTTGATGGTGTGTATGCAGTTTCTTCAGCCTGTGAGTGTCACAGTGACCTAGGCTGCAGGGGTTTGTGGGATTGTCATGCCAGGTGGGATGCAACTTTTTTAGCCGGGGTGGAGTCTCTTGGTGCAGTGCCTTGGCTGTGGGGTACCTCATCAGTTTTCACACGTTACATGATGACAGCACCACTCTGGTGGGCCCAAGCACTCAAGGCACAGCTGTTGTGGCAGCAGAGACATGGTGCCTGTCAGTTGCTGAAGACTGCATGGTGGCTAGGCTGCAATGAAGGACAAGGAAGGCCCTGTGCGGCATGCTTGGGTGTGGGGGGCACACCTCCTGGTCTGGCCCGGATGTTCAGACAGGCAGTGCCACCACGCACAAAGATACTAAACACAATTCACTCAGGACCCTCGGGTGAGGGGCACGGACTCCTGCGGCCCTCAGGACGCCAGAGGAGATGGGAGAAAGGAAAAGCCTCCAGCAATTTTTCCTTGTGGGGACAAACACAGCTTTTTATTTCTCTGCCCTTATCAGGGCAGAGAGAAAACCCAAAGCGTACAACTTTAAGTGCTAGCAGCTCTTATACTGCCTGAAGGGCAGATGCTTCCGTGTTGGTCTTGGTGGTCATGAGGAGAGAGTTCTTGCCTCATCGGTGGTTAGGGCAAGAGAGAGAGAGCTGTTTCCTTACCAATGGTCTGGGAGAGAGAGCAAGCTCTTTCCTAGCTGATGGTCTGGGGGGGGGGGAAGAGAGAGAGAGAGAGAGAGAGAGAGAGAGAGAGAGAGAGAGAGAGAGAGAGAAGGAGAGAGAGAGAAAGAGAGAGATCCTTCCTTGCTGAGGTTCTGGGCAAGTGAGTTCTTTCATCGTCGATGGTCCAGGCAAGAGAGCAAGCTGCTGCAGTGCAACTCCTTATGTAGCTAACCCACAGAATGGCCCAAGCCAATCAGCTTTGAGTCCAATTGGCCAATCATATTCCGGGGATTTGTGAAGGGTTTTGTACAAATGTTCAATGTTTGTACAATCAAGTTACTTTGATTTTCCCTAGATTTCTAATTTATAAACCAGATCTTCAAAAGCCATTTTCCCAGCTTGGGGGTTTTTGCTAATTTTCTACCAATTTCCCCCTACCCCTGGAAGCAGTGGTAGGGTCCACGGGGGGCCTGGCTGTACTGGTAGCCCCAAGCAGGTGCCTGTCAGGATCTAAGGGCTGTGTAGGTATCTTTGCAGGGCCTGAGAGCTGAGCTGCTCAGGGAGGACTATCCAGCCACTTTCTGGGCCTCAGGTGTTGGGAGGGGGCACCCATTTGCTTCCTTGGGCCTTCAGAAGCTGAGCTGCTCAAGCAGTACAGGTTGCCTGGGTGATTCTCGAGACTCCAGGAGGGTCTTTGGAGTCCTCTGGTGGCTGTCAGAGACATCAGCAGGCCTAGACACTCAGGGAAGGGTGCATGGACGCTTCTTAGGACTGCAGGAGGGTGGGTGTGGTCACTGGGCACCTTCCCATGTCCATGGGACAGTGGACAGGACTTTTTGGCACACTCATGGGGTTACGCATGTGTGGGCACAACCACTGTGCTGATTTCCAGGGCCAGGAGGGCCTGGATAGCTAACTGGTTGGGGATAACAGCTGTGCTGTTTCACCTGACCCCAGGATGGGCTGTGTGTCAAGATCATGCTGTGCAGCAGGAGCCTGGGGTGGGGAGGTGTAGCACAGGCTGGACTCTGTGTTGGCAGTGACATAGCCTGCATTCCACATACCCCACCCCCAGCTCCCCACCCTGGCCTTGGCCTGTGAGGGCCACAGGCTTCTACAGCAGCAAGTACTTCAGGATTGGTGTGCTGTTGGTGGGAACTGCCCGGGCCTTCCTGATTACCCTTTCGCCCAGAGCAAATTTCCTTTTGGTTCATGTTGATCTCAACCAGAGACATGAGACAACAGTGGATGCTATGTGCTAATTCCCTTCTTTCTAAGGCCATTATGAGTCTGCGCTGTGAATTCTCTGTCATGTCCCCATTGAACTCTAGTGCTCTGCCTCAGACTTCCAGTAGAATAGCAGTTTGTTTGTTTCTTTGTTTTGGCCCTTTTCCTGGAGAGAAGTGTGCCCAGCACCTCTAGCCATCCATCTTGCTTTTTCAAGCCCAATGTTTTTGCATACATGCAATCTCTAACTCTAACATGTAATCTCAGAGGTTCTCTAGTTGTTGCTACTGACTTTTGCCGCCTTTGACCACTGCCTCCCAGAGTACCACCTCCCTAATCAACACATCCCGTGGGTTGCTGCCTGGGTGATTTTTCTAAAAGGAAGAACCGATCCTATGACTTCACTGATTACCTCTACTCATCAACTCCCCATCATGCAGGCGTGGATTGTTGACTTCAAACACAGCCTCTCTGTAAACAATATTTAAGCTGAAAGAGGAGGTAGGAGTCAAAGGAGAAGCTGAGATGAGGAGTTCTAGGCTAGGGTGCTGGGACTAAATAGCACTGTTGTGGACGAAGCATTGGGAGTGACAGGAATGGGTGAGGTAGAAGGGTCTAGGATTGGCAGGGCCATGGCAGCTTTGAAGATATTTGGACTTTATTATAAATGTAAGGGAAAAGTGTGGTAGATATAAGGTAATGGAATCATACAACTTGATAAATATTTTGTGAAGATTATCTGGCTATTATGTGAAAAATAGGTTGGAAAGTAGCAAGTAGGCAGGGAACAACCTGATGACAGAGCCACTTTGTTAATACCTAGCACAGTGCGCACAATGGTGAGCACAGTCCATCCTTGACAGTGAAGGCACGGATATGAGCTTGTCCTTAGTTGAGATTCTGAAAATATGGCCACTTTGGTTATGCACTTAAACCTATTTACCATTTACAATATTACTTTTAGGATGCAGCCCATTTAACATAGGGACGTTTAGGATGCAGCCCATTTAACACAGGGACATTTCTGGTGTGTGTATATAGCAAAATTGTAGATATAGTTATTTTTATGTAATTATAATCTCTGTATTTTATTTTTTTAATGTTATTTATAATGGAACATTTATTATAGCCTTAAATAGGAGAAACTCAAAATGTCCAGCAAATGGTCAATAGCCACATTTTGGTATATTTATACCATAGAATTCTAGTCACAAATAAAAAGGAACAAAATATTAATATAATTAACAATATAGATATTTTGTGTTCTAAATGCTTCTTGTGGTTGAATGTCCCTTTCTTACCCCAGATTTGCAAATTTTCTGATACAACTTCACTGAATAAGTTTTCTGTGTCTTTAGTTTTTATCTCAGCTCTTTCTACCCCATGGATTCTTAAGTTTGGTTTCCTGATCACATCCCAGCATTCTTGAAAACTGTGGTCAAGTTCTTTAATTTTTTTTTTTTTTGGTTGATATCTGATTACAGTATTTCCTCAGCCTTACCTTCCATCCCTGATATTCTATCTTCTGCTTCATCTAGACTATTGATGATGCTTTCCTCTGTGTCTTTATATGTTTTATTGAGTACTTCATTTCCAAAATTTGTTTGATTTTTTTTTCTCAAAACCTAAATTTTCTTGCTGAATTTCTCCTCCACTTTGTAGACTTTGTCTTTTACATTGTTGACTTTCTGACCTAGGTCCTCTCTTGATCTCCTTGCTTCGTTCATGTGCTTACTTGTGTCACCTTTGAAATCATTGATAGTTTTGCAAATAAATTTTTAAATTCTTTGTTTGATATTTCCACTGTTTTAGTATCTTTTGATTGAGTGGTTAAAGAATCATGGTCCTTTGGAGGAGATGTCTTGCCTTGGTTTTTCATGTTCCTCTTGTTTCTGATTTGTGATTTGTTCATGGGTAAGGGTGGATATCACTTCCCACTTTATTTACGGTTCCTCTCAGTGAGGAGTTTTCTCTTGAGATCACACTTTCTAGTGCCAGTCACAGAGAGGAAGACAGACCCCTATAACAGTTACAATACCGGACCAAACTGGATACAGAAACACACTTCTTGTTGTTATGTGCCGCTGAGTTGAGTCCAGCTCATAGTGATGCTGTGTACAACAGAACGAAACACTTCCTGACGCTGTGCCAGCCAGGCATTGTCTGCTGTGCCAGCCAGGCATTGTCTGCCAGCCAGTGCTTCTCTGCTATTCGGAGGGTTTTCAGTGGCTGATTGTTTCAGGATTGTTTTGGGAGTGTGCTGCCAGGTCCTTCTCCCATTTTTGTGGTTATGGGAATCAAACCCGGGGCCTCAGTGCACAAAGCAGCACTCTGCCAACTAAGCAAACCCCAGCCCCCAGAAACACACTTAAAATCACTTAATGCTAATTGCTACACCTCTAATGCCCATAGCACAGAGAATGGCAATAATAATATTGAGTAGTCTATGAGGTTACAAAATACTTAGGTTGAAGGTGTAAATAGTATAATAGCTTCTGAGGTTACATTCTCATTTTCTCATTTT
Organism: Pedetes capensis; assembly: GCA_007922755.1. Classification (NCBI taxonomy): domain Eukaryota; kingdom Metazoa; phylum Chordata; class Mammalia; order Rodentia; family Pedetidae; genus Pedetes; species Pedetes capensis. Next base: position 21,705 of record VMDO01026133.1, on the reverse strand, counting down.
CTCACTTGTTCTCTTTGTCTTTCAAAATACGTTGTTTGGTGCCATCAAGTCAAATCTAACTAATAGTGACCCTAAGTACAGCAGAATATGCCAAGCACATGACCTTTTTATTTTTGAGCCCATTGTTGCAGCCACTATTTTCTTCTCATTTGAGTCATGCCACATCAGCAAAAGGAGGTCCCAGAGGCTTTACTCCATTCCCTCCATTGAGGTCAATTCTACTTTGCAGAGGCAACTCTCCGAAGCTAAGTCATTTCTTGAATGCCTTCCAGCCTTGAGGGCTCATTTTCTGACATATTGAAAGTGTTTCTCTGATGTTCATAGAGCTTTCAATGGCTGATTGTTTCGGGAGTGGTCTGCTGGGTCCTTCTCCCTCATCTGTCTTTGTCTGGACGTTGACCTGAAACCTTGGTTCACTACGGTTGGCCCTGCTGGTATCTGAAATACCAGTGGCATAGCTTTCAGTATCACAGGAACACACAAGTCCCCACAGCAGGAAGCTGACAGACACGTGGGGGTTCAAAATATACATTGTTAGTTTTTAAGTTGTTACTTAAAATTTTGAAAAGCTTTTGTTTTACTGTCTTGATTATCAGTAACTTCACACCATTTACATGGCCCTCCTTTGGCCATTTAGGATTCAAGTCTTTTGCAAATAGGTAGGTTCTGGTCTAGAGATGAACATTCACGTTATCGTTTGGATGACAGATCAGCTCTTATGACCAAAGCTGTGAATGTAGATTGGGAAGGACAGGCTCAGAATGTGGGACTGGCGCTGGAGCTCTGGTAGTTCTTTATCACACACAGTTTAGCTTCCTGCTGTGTTTTGAAACCATACTCACATCAGGTGTTTACCTTGTATTCATGTTACATTTCCATTTTCTTCTAGCAGTTGAATTAGTGAAATTATATAAACTGAAATACATTTTTTTGTGTGTGGTTAAATTAACTTTGGAAGATTGGTCCTAAATAACTGCTGTTTAGTTAGAGTTGTAAACCATCAATATGTCAAAAATAATGTACCTGCCTTGCTGGGGTTTCAATCAGTGGACCGTTTTTCCTGTGGGAGATTCAGCTCGGAGGGCGGCTTATTGTTTATTTTCTATAATTCACATCTAAACTTTTAATGGCCTCTGATTTAGGATGACTTTAGAATCAACCTTTTTTTCCCCACTTTGCCTTTTTAATGGTTTCTTCTTGAATTTTCATTTGTGTAACTACATAGCAGTTGTGCAGTTCTAACTCTCCAAAAATTAAGGGCAAGAGGCTTTAGTCTCTCTAAATTTACTTTCATCTTTGATTCGAAATGTTTTTAAATATGTATTTACTCATATATTTTGCAGATGGAAATCTTGGCCATGTCTCAAGTAGTAATCTGTCAGTCTCTTGCCTCTCTCTCTGTAATTTGATCTTACATCTGCTTGCTTAATGTACATAGCCTTATTGTTTCATTTCTTCTTAAGCAAAGGTAATATATTTAATAAATTTTGAAAAGTCACTATGTATCATGAGACTTTGCTGTGTTCAGGAAACAGAGCTGTGCCTCACTGGCTGACATTTCTGTTAACTTAGCAACCTTTCATGCTTTCAAATAGCATTTAAAAATGTATTTTCTGCTCAATATCCCTAGCCTTTAGGGAAATCCAAATCAAAACATCTCTGAGATTCCACTTAACTCCAGTAAGAATGGCCAAGATCAACAAAACAAATAATAACAAATATTGTCAAGAGAAAGGAACCTCTTATGCTATTGGTGGAACTGTATATTGGTTTAGCCACTTTGGAAATCAATATAGATTTACCTCAGAAAACTAAAAATAGAACTGCCATATTATCCGGCTATACAACTACTGGGAATTTACCCAAAAGGAGATGAGTCGTCATACCACAGAGACACTTGTATCTCCATATTCAACGCAGCACTTTTCACAATAGCAAGGATATGGAACCAACCAAGGTGGCCATCAACAGAAGAATGGATAAAAAAAATTATGGTACATATACACAATGGAATACTACTCAGCAATTTAAAAAAAAATGAAATAAAGTCATTTGCAGCCAAATGTATGGAACTGGAGAATATCATCTTAAGCAAATGAACATCAGCTCAAAAGGAGAAATACAATATGTTCTCACTCATGTGGGTGCTGAATCATACTTAAAGGAAGAAAAATCTACACATAAACTGATATATTAAAAATGCACAATTAAACTTATTGAAGAAGGAACAATATAAAGAGTAGAAAGGAGGGTGGGAACTAATAGAGGAAAGCTAAGATTGCAGAAGGTGAGATGGGGAGGAGGGTCAATGTGGAAGGATGAATGGGGAGGGACCGTCTCAGTGTAAAGAGCACAACTTCATGAGCCCTTTGGAAAAAATAGGGGAGTGTAACCCAAATGAGCATTTGAGGTTTTCTACATACTTAGCCATAAGGCTCCATAAACCTTGTGGGTTGATGAAAGTGTAGCCAGGTGACGTAAAGGATGCACAATGGAAAAAGCCAATGCTGTATTACTCTATACCCCATCATCATTGACTAATAAAGGGAGAGAAGAATTAAGCTTAAAAAAGTATCGTATTTTCAAAGGTTATTTAAAAAAAACTTACTGAGATATGATCTTTTTTGGTATTATGGTAAGCATTGATAAGAGAACATTAACCATTTCGGTTGATACTCGTTCTGCTTTGACAGTTTTTTCTATTCAAATTGTTGTTGTTAGTTGCCATCGAGTTGGATCTGACTCATAGTGACCCTCACAGGGTTTTCAACGGCTGATTGTTTTGGGTTGCTTTGGGAACTAATTGCTAATTCCTTCTCCTGTTTTTTGTAGTGCTGAGAATCGAGTCCTGGTCCTCAGAGTGTGTAGTGCGGCACTCTACCAACTGAACTAGACCCCGGCTCATTCAAATTGAGCCCTTACTAAATATTAGTTTATATAAGATTTTAAAATGTAAGACCTTTACTTTTCCTTTGTGTTAAAGAGCTTTTAAATCGTCCACTGATAACGAAGAATTTTCCATGTTAAGTATTTTTAATACAGAGGTATTTAACATAAACATGTTTTCTTAATTTACATATTTCTGAGAGTAATTATTTTTTCTTTGTGTAATCTTTTTATGCGAGATCTTATGTTTTTGTATCAGTTCAGAAGCCCTCTTGTTTGGTTAAATTCTCTTATTTTCATAGAAATACACAATGAAGCCCAATTAATTTGTTATACCCACTTAATCCCAATTCTCAACAGGATTGTAACTTTGATAATAATCATTTGCTCAGTGACCGCAAGGACAGAAAAATCTTACCAGGATGTGAAGTTAATTATTATAGTTTGAAGGAGTGAAAATCTCCTTAAGGATTTCAATTTATCAGTGGACCCTCTTGCTCCATTTCACTGTAAGATATTAATTTTCATACCTAAGATCGAGACCAAATTTAAGGCATTCCTTTTTTATTTTGCTTTTTAAATGTTTCTTGAATATTTCCTCCCTGCTGTCTCTACCTTAATTCAAGGGCTCATGATGCCTGTTTGACCAAAGTTGGACCCTCATGCCTAGGGCTCATCCCTCTTCTAGCAGTCTTTTACTGTCAACAGCCTTGTCTTTCTGACATGTGGATCTTAGGCTTCTTAATGTAGTGCTTGTCCACTGTCTAAGGGGCGAAATGCAAACCTGGAATGTGCTTTTCAGCATCTGGATACCTTTCCCTCTTCCTCTCTTAGTTAGCATCTCTGCCGCAGCATTGTTAATCTACCTGCGGCTCCCAGGGGCGCCACTCTTTTTCTGGCTTCTGCACCTTTCCCATGAGGTTCACTCTGTATTAAATGGCCTTTCTCTGTAAGTTTGGTGCCCTCAGTAATCTTTTATTGTGCTCCAGTCATCTCTTATTTTACATATTTTATGACAACCTCTCTTTCTGCATCCCAGGTTTCAATTCATTGCTCTTCTGGTTCCCGTGGCACTCTTTACGAACTTCTTTTAGCTCTGAAGCCACTGCATTGCTATTGGGTAACCCTGTCTTCTCCTTCACTAGACACACAGTACTTCAGATCAGGGGGCTGGGATTTAGCTCAGTGGGTAGAGCGCTGCGCCGCAGTCTCTGAGGCCCCGAGTTCAATTCCCAGCACCGCAAAAATGGGAGAAGGACCTGGCAATCCACTCCCAAGGAAATCCCGAAGCACTCAGCCATTGAAAACCCTATGAAGGTCACTATGAGTCGGATACTGACTTGACGGCACACAACAACAACAACAACTTCAGATCAGAGTCTAGGTCTCTTGTAACTTTGTATCAATAGAGCTTGACAAAGGACTTGGTAAAAGAGATTCAAAAATGTAATAGGGCCAAGTGCTGTGGCTCATGCCTGTAATCCCAGCCACCTGGGAAGCTGAGGAGGAAGGATCACAAATATGAAGCCAGATTCAGCCTGTGCAGCTTAGTGAGATCCTGTCTCAAAAAATAGAGAAGGGGACTGGAGTGTGAATGAGGCTCAGTGGTAGAACACTTGCCTAGCCTGTGCTAGGTCCTAGGTTCAACTCTCCAGCCCTAGTGGGAAATAAAAAGGAATGGAAATGGGGGGAATTAATGAATCATGCCAAAATAATTTATGCAATTTTAATACAGAATCAACTTTCACACCACGTTGTCTAATCCATTCCACTTTGCTATTTGGTGAATTTATTTTCCTGTAGTTTTTGAATAAGGACATATGTTCATAGTAAAGATGTATTTCCCCCACAAAGATTCAAAGCTCACATTCAAAAAGGAAATGTAATACATGAAGCAAAAATAGTGCTGGACATGTATATTACTGAAATGGATATTACTGAAATGGAAATAAAAGAAACAAATCCAGGTAAAGGGCAGTACATCAAGTAACAGAACAGCCAAAAGAGCTCATTTTTACATGTCTAATGTGGTCAATGGGAGAAGGACGTGACAACCCACTCCTGAGGCAATCCCAAAACAGCCATTGTAAACCCTATGAGGGTCGCTATGAGTTGGACGTGACTCAATGGCACCCAACAATATGGTCAAAGTACAGTGATGAATGTCAGCGTTGCTTAGAAAACATCTTAATATTTGGGGGGAAATTATCATTACAGCAGTATTTCTGATTTAAATGTTAACTAGGGAGCAGGGAGTATATTGCTGTAAATCTGTATTATTTTTATAAGAAATGAAATTTTCATGAGAACTAAAAGAAGGACTATATGCCCATCTCTTGTATTATTTTACTTGCTAGCAGGGTGACCTTGGAAAAGTCACTAAACCTCTGTTTTTAAATTTTTTTAAATGGGCATAATAAATGCTCAGATAATGTTAGTTTTTATTGTAATGTGATAATAATGCTATTATTTTTTTCACCTTTTAGAGCTCTTTGGTTAAAATTCAATCTGTGTGTTGATATTCCATCTGACATGTTGCATATTGATAATTGCTACTAAATGTAATATGGGAGAAGGATGTGGCAGTCCACTCCCAAGGCAATCCCAAAACAATCAGCCTTTGAAAACCCTATAAGGGTTGCTATGAGTTGGATAAGACTCGACGGCACCTAACAACAACAACAACTAAGTGTAATGTTCTGGGTATATTGGTGAATTATAGTCCAGGACAAAGAGACCAAAATGAGGAATGTAAGTTTAAAAAATATATCAGACCCATGAATAAGGAATCTGGAGGTCTTGTTTCTGGTGTTGGGTCTGCTGTTAACTAGCTAGTTCTGCATCCGTGAGCAAATTGTGAACTTCTTTCATAAAACAAGGAGCTTACGCCAGATACTTGCTATTATTCCTTTCTGCTTCAAAGTACTAAGGCACTCAGTAATCAACTGTCAGGAGAATCGGGAGAATACGCTTAGGGTTTTGTGTCCGAGTGGCGTGATTTTTAAGGCAAGTCTTGCAAGATGGGAAGCTGGTTGGGGTTGTCAGAGCTGAGCTGATGAAGTGATAGCTTTGTACTTGTCGCGCTGGTCTTGATATTGGTCACGCCCTTACTTTCTTGGAGTTACGGAGTTACATTTTCCTAAAAAAAACCAGGCTTTCATTTTGGTCTTTGTCTTCTTTGACATCTTACATCCTCCCTTCTTCCCTTCTTCTTTGTCATTTTTTTACAAGATATAAACACTACCTTTGTAGAGCCCCGTGTTTCTGTAAAATGCAAACTCTAATTCAGCAGGCCTGGGATAGGACCACAGAGTCCACAGTTCTAGCAAGCTCCCAGGCAAAGCCTTTGCTACTGCGGATGGCCTGCGCTTTGAGGAACAAAAGTCCACCTGTTGCACTGTATTTGTTGAGCATCGGCCCTTTGTAACACTCTCTTCTCTGTCTTACAATTTGGACTGTAGATCATAGGCTCGGAGGTAAGCCTCCTTATGTTCCCAGTCTTGAACTTCATCTTTGCATAAATATGTCTCTCTCTATATCCTTTTTCCCATTAGGTGCAACCCCACAGTTCCTAAGTGCAATTGTGGCTCTCTGTGTGGTTTTTCACTGCCTCTGCCTGTTTACTTTTCTCACTTGTGGCCTGAACTTACCTGGCCCAGATCCTTTTACTCAAACTGAGCCCAGTTCAAGGCCACTGCTCTACATTAGTAACATAGATTAAATTTTCTTTCAGATGCTATTGGAAATGACTGTATGTTCACATCTCTTTCCAGTCTCTCTGTCACACATGATAAAAATAGTTACATTTGGTGATCCCTTCTATGTTCAGAGAATCATGTAATTAATTTCCATTTCAGTAGGGAGCTCTGCTTCATTTTCAGAGAGTTCCCTAGCTAATTGGATGGAATGTGAGTCATAATTGGTCCGCACTGGAAGTTAAGCTGAAAATCCCCCACCCAATTTATTTTTCCACAAGTATTTCTTTGAGAAATTAAAATGCTGATTGCTGGAACGTCTTTTGTATGCTTTTAGAGGTGAGGGTGGGTAAGGTTCCTTTTGGTCCCTTGCATACCTCATGCAGCCTACTACTTAAAGCAAAATAGTACTAGTACTGGCTTTAGAAGTCTTTTTTCCTATATATCCTTTTAAGGAAAGGCATACCAATCTTATATAATGACGTAAAAATGGGAGTATGCACTTTAAGTATACAGTAAACTTTTTTTGAAAATTAAAAGAAACAGCAAGCAGTCTTTAAATCAGATACAAAAAACTAACACATTTTAGGCTGATTTCCATTATTGTTTCATGTCTGAGTAGTTTAGTTTCATTTACAATAGTATGAGCTTAAATATCCATTGTCATGAAACTAGTTTTCATTTCAATATTTTTGCTACAATAAAATCCTTGTAGCTAAATTATAATGCAAATTAAAGTACAGCAAAATTTTAATAGTCTTAGTGTTCACCCAGAGTGACATTCTTTCAGTTTTATATTACATGAAAAATTAGTGGTTAATAAAAAGCATGCTAAAAAGTAAGCTAAACATGGAACAGGCATGAAAAATTTCAACCCAAACTAGATAGCTTAAACAGTGTATTATGTGATGAATAAGAATGTAAAGAATGACTGTTTCAGTATCCCAGATCTGTTATTTGAAGTGTATTTATTAAAAAGTAGATTAATTTGCATTTTAATATATTCATTATAGTGTGAGGGTGATGTCCTAAAACTCATCTTATACTTTTCTTATTTCTTTTTATGTCTTTATTATTAATTGTACTTACTTGCAGGGTACAGCATGCAATGTGTAATGGTCACATCAGAGTAGTTAACATTTCCATCTCCTTAAACATGAATAATTTTTTAAATGAAAATTAATTTTTAACTGATATATAAAAACAGTAGTTGTAGGTATTCATGGGGTGTCATGTGATGTTTTGATCATTCCACAATTGTTTTTTGGGTTTTTGCTTATTATTTTTTTGTATTTGTGATACTGAGGGGCTAACCCCATGGCCTCATGCATACTTTGGAAGCTCTCTACCACTGAGCTGCACCCTAGCCTATTTTTTATTTTTTATCTTGAGATAAGGTCTAAGTTATGCAGGCTGCCTCTAGCTTCGAACTTGTGACTCTCCTGCCTCCACCTCTCCACTGGTTGGGATTACTGGCATGTGCCACCACACCTGGCTTGTTCTTGTTTTTTTTTGAGACAGCCTCTCACCATGAACCCAGGCTGGCCTTAATTTGCTATGTCATTTTACACTTTTGAGTGAGCAATTTGATTTCACTCTCAAAGGTCTTGAGTTTGCGTTTTCTCCCAAAGAGACAGCCTGGTTTTGGAGGATGTTTTACAAGTGGCTCTGCTTGGAAGATGTTAATGATTTATGGTAAAGTTAAGATTAGCTCTGAAGCCAGGCGTGGTGGGGCACGCCTGTAATCCCAGGATTTGGGAGGCAGAGGCAGGATGATCCGCAAGTTTGAGACCAGAGGCAGTCTGCATAACCCTGTCTCAGAAAAAAGTAAGAAAATGGGCTGAGGGTGCAGAACAGTGGTCCAGCACTTGCAGAGCATGCAAGTACAAGGCTCTGGGTTCAACTCCCGGTACCACCAAAAAAAAAAAAAAAAAAAAAAAGATTAGCTCAATAGGCTTGCTTCAGAAATCTTTCCTTTTGGTTATAAAATTTTGCTTTACGATCTGCTAGGATCCCTGCTGTGTAGCTCAGGGTCATATTGTAGTGGGCTTTTTCTCCCTCTCCTACTCTAAGAAATGCTTCTTTTGCTGGCATGGCTGTAGAAAAGTGGTAATCTTGGTTTTCTCCAGCTCCTGCATGGAATCATTCAACTACGTGTAACAACCAAAGGCCACTTTAAAGTCACATTTGATTCTAATGTTAACTTACAAAACTACTTTGTGAAGTATTCCTTGATTTCATTTTTTGGGTCCAATTTGTGACAGAGTTCAAGGTGAGAAAGGAAAGACTATTGGTATTTAACATGCACTATGCCAGTTGCTTTACTTAAAATATTTCATTTAACTCTTACAACTGCCCTGTTGTTACCAGAGATTTGCAGGGAGTACAGAGAGGCAGGTCTGGAGCACAGGTCTAGGAATTTGACAACATAACCCTGATCCTAGTATCAGGTGTATAAATGAATTCATACTTGACACAGAAGTTAAAGAGTATAGATAAGATTTATTAAGAGAGAGTACACCATTAAGAGTAATTACAGAGAACACTAAGGTACCTAAAGAAGCTTAGGTAAAACTCCAAAGGAATTTGGAATAAACTGGGTTCCCTAGGTGAATCTGCATAAGGATATTTCTATTTCCCACGAAAAGGTAAAGTCAGAGAGAACAGAGTTAAGCAGCTTCTATACAAAAAAGAATTGGTAGATGACCAATCATTTCAAGAGGTTGCATATGAAGAGGAACCAATGGTATTGAAGGACAAAGTGGAAGCTGCCTTGAGGGAATTGGCGAAACACAAGGCTCCAGGAATTGGTAGAATACCAATAGAGATGTTTCAACAAACAGATGCAGCACTGGAGGTGCTAACATGTTTATGCCAACAGATTTGGAAAATAGCTACCTGGCCAACTGACTAGAAAAGATCCATATTTGTACCTATTCCCAAAAAAGAGGATCCAACTGAATGTGGAAACTATCAAACAATATCATTAATATCATACACAAGCAAAATTTTACTAAATATCATTCAAAAGCAACTGCAGCAGTATATAGACAAGGAATTACCAGAAAATCAGGCGGGATTCAGAAGAGGGTAGGGAACCAGGGACATCATTGCTGATGTCAGGTAGTTAGATATTAGTCGAAAGCAGGGAATATCAGAAAGATGTCTATCTATGTTTTATTGACTATGCAAAGCCATTTGACTTTGTGGATCTTAACAAATTATGGATAACACTTCAAAAAATGGGAATACCAGAGCACCTAATTGTACTCATGAGGAATCTATACATGAGCCTGGAGGCAGTTGTTTGAATAGAACAAGGAAACACTACTTGGTTTAAAGTTGAGAAAGGTGTGTGTCAGGGCTGTATACTTTCACCATATCTCTTCAGTTTATATGCTGAGCAAATAATCCGAGAAGCTGGACTTTATGAGAATGAATGTGGCATCAGGATTGGAGGAATACTCATTAACAACCTGCGTTATGCAAGTGACAAAACTCTGCTTGCTGAAAGTGAAGAGGATTTAAAATATTTACTGATGAAGATCAAATAACATAACCTCCCGTATGGATTGTGACTCAATATTAACAAAACAAAAGTCCTTACAACTGGGTCAGTATGCAACTTCATAAGAAATGGAGAAAAGATTGAGGTTGTCCATGATTTTGCTTTACTTGGTTCTATAATCAACACCTGTGTAAGCAGCAGTCAAGAAATCAAAAGATGCATTGCTCTAGGAAAAGCTGTGGCAAAAGATCTCTTTAGAGTATTGAAATGTAAAGATGTCACATTGAAGATGAAGGTGTGCCTGACTCGTGCCATGGTATTTTCAGTCGCATCATATGGTTGTGAAAGCTGGACATTGGACAAGGGAGACAGGAGAAGAATTAATGCTTTTGAATTATGGTGCTGGATACGATTATTGAATATACCATGGACTGCCAAAAGAACCAACAGATGAGTCCTAGAAGAAGCGCAACCAGAGTGCTCCTTGGAAGCAAGGATGGCCAGACGGCATCTTACATATTTTGGACATATAGTCAGGAAGGACCAATCCCTGGAGAGTGGCAGGCCAATGAAAAAAGGAAACCCCTCCACCAGGTGGATTGACACAGTGTCTGCAACAATGGGCTTAAACATAAATAAGACTGTGCTTGGCACAGAATTGGAGAGTGTTTCGTTCCGCTGTACATAGGATCGCTATTAGTCAGACTCTACTTGATGGCACCTAACAACAACAGAGAGAAGAAATCCTCAGGTAGATAGAGAAGATGGTGGGCCTTAGAGAAGGGAAAGGCATGGATGTGGTTGCCAGAGGAAGAAGAGAAGAACAGCAAAGGGCAAGAAGTGGAGAAGAAAGAAAAGAAGGAAAGAGAGTGGGCACATGTTTCTCCTACTTTTATCCCAGCTAGGGCTGCCCAGTGTGACATCAGCTCGGACACCCAGTGTGACCTGGACTGGGGTCTTTGTCTTATAAATGAATCAGTGTTTGGATTAGTGTGGGACCCATTAGAAAATGTCTTTCCAGTGCCCCACTGACTCACTTGACTTCACCCATCATGACCCATTGGCAGGAGCCACTTTCAATCTCCTTTTCCTCCATTTTGCCTGGTAATGTGTAAGCTAACCTGCCTGTCACCGTGGGATGTATTTCCCCCCACTTTCCAGATGAGAAGACCTAGTCCAGAAAGAGCCCAGGTACTAAAAGTAGTAAAATTATTTAGCGGTGATTATGGCCCAGATCTTTCTGTTTTCAAAACTTATTTTCACAGTGTCTTAGATATTAAGACAATCTTCCTCCAGGAGTTTGTTGATACTCTGGGGGCCAGTAGGAGGAGTGGGTCAGGTGACCAGTCCTTTACTTGATTGAACATTGGGTTTAATCTTACTTAAGAGTGAAAACTCGTTTGTAAAAGATGTGGCTTAGATTCTATGCAAGAAAGTTTGATCAAGTTTGTGCTTGTATTGTAGGCAGGCCTTTGTGAAAGGCAGCTCCTCATCATAGACCTGCACAGCATTATGGCAAATTGTTGAAGTCTGAGGTTGGAGAAGAAGTACAGTGTAGGAAAGATTAACACCATCTCTGCTGTGTTTTACTTAACCAGTGTTCTAAACTTCACTCAGTATGCTGGGAAGAAAATTAACTAGCATTCATTGTTTACTGATATAGGTAGGATCTAGAATATCACCCCAAAGGCCCTTGTGTTAAACGCTCCTTCACCATCCTGTGGTTCAGTGGGAAGTGTGGAGCCTTTGGGAGGTTGGGGCGAGAGGAAGTAAACTGAGTCATTGAAGCTTTGTCCTTGAAGTGAATCATGGGACACCGGTATCTTCCTCTCTTTGCTTCCTGGCCACCATGGAATGAACAGGCGTCCTATGCCCTGTGCTCCCACTGTGATACACTGAGCTACTGTAGATCCAAGCAACAGAGCAAGAGAGCATGGACTGAAACCTCAGAAACCATGAGCCAGATAAATCTTTCCTCTTTCTAAGCTGATTATCTCAGGTGTTTTGTCATAGTGAGGAAACCTGATCAACACACTATAAACTCTATGCTATCTTTCAGAATATTTCTGGTTTTCTCCCAGTTACAAACATAAAGTATAGTCAGTTTATGCTGTTGCAAGTGAAAGAAACTAAACTATTTTGCTAATTCATAGCTTCTTGTGATATTTTGATTAACATTCAAGACTTCCTCTCTTCATATCTATTATACAAAATTATATTAGGACAATTTTTAATTAATGATAATAACACTCATATTAAATGCACTGCTGAATTTTGCCAAGACTAGAATATAGAATAGGCTTCATTAACATGTAAGTGATAAATGGAAATAGTTCAAGTCCATTTTTTAAAGTGCTGAATGACTTGAAAATATTATTTCCATAGAATAAAATATGATAGCAAAATTGCCCAACAGCATGCTTTTTTTATCACTGTAATAACAGGAGACATCATAAAGTTAAACATTGCTTGTGAAGATTGAGAGTGCTGTATAATGAAGTTCTTTTTTACTGTATGTAATTCAACCAAGTGGTGAACTAAGATTTTCACTTATGTCTTAGAAGTTTGGAATTAAGATTTTTCATTTGTAGTGTAAGTATGAAATAATGGCCCTGGGTTTCTCTTGGGAGATTGTCTGTGTTCAGATTAACATTATCCTTTATAAAGTGATCCACTTGTAAGGCTATATGCATATTGTCTAGTGATGTTGCCATTGCTCAAATCATTTTTAATCATTCCCTTTTTTGATTAAATTCACATAAACCTTTATAACCAATTAGAAGAACAGAATATGAGAGAATAAGAACAGAGAACCCCACAGGAAAAAAAAAGTAGAATTCAGAACTTCAAATGTGAAAGATTGGGTTCAGATTTGGTTATAGATTCAGTATGTTAAAATGTAGAAGGTTCAGGTTCTGTTTGGGTTTAAATTTTTAATTCTGTATATAGACAAGTGAATCAATTTTTCATTTTTTCAACTTTCATTTATAATAAAATAGCTAATGATACCAAAAAAAAAAAAAGGCACACATTAAAAGCTGAACCTGAATCCAATTTTTCACTGGGTTTGAGTTCATGTTTGGGGTCAGAAAAATTTTTTTAAATGCTTTAACCAAAACAGATTCAGGGTTCAGGTTCTGTTTGAAGCCCTGTTATCTAGACATAGGATTTGAACTCCAACTAAACCCAACCCCTCTAAATTTTAACATACTGAGTCCACACCCGAACCTAAACACATTTTTCTCGGGTTTGAAGGCCTGATTGAGTTACTCTATGGTCACAGGTTATATTATTGATAAATGAGTTTTACTTCACATCATCTGCCCAAAATCACCTTCTTCATTGCAGCTGACTCCACGTAAGTTTTGGCCAAGTTTAGACATTGGAGGGTAGTGATTTCATCTGTTCGGCAAGTATTTGCTAAGCACCCACTGTGTGCCAAGCTTTGTTGGCTCTGGGGTTACTACAGTGAATAAAACGATCATTGTTGAGAACATTAAGCAATTTATCCTACTTCTAAATGCATGTTTTCCTAGAAGAGAGTTCTAAAACTTTTTTTTCCTTCAGTACTGGGGGTTGAAGCCAGGGCCTCGTGCTTGCATGCTTTGCAAGTGCTGGACCACTGAGCTGCACCCCCAGCCCATTTTTTTACTTTTTGAGACAGGGTTTCACTAAATTACACAGACTGCTTCTGGTTTTGAACTTGCGATCCTCCTGCCTCCCCCTCCTGGGATTACAGGCGTGCGCCACCGCACTCGGCAAATTCTAAAAATTTTTTAGGAGGATTGGAATTGTTGGACTACAGCTCTGACCTCACAGAAATCATACAAAATCGTAATACATTGTAACAAGGTACTCCACTGGACTATAAGTAAGAAGGGAAAATGAAGTAGCTAATTGAGTGATTGGTATTCATAAGGTCAACATGTGAAACATCAACCAGATTTAATATCCTGAAATAGATTTTATGGGCCGTGCTCCTTCTGTAAAGGTCACTGGAAGAACTTAATACCTTTTTATTAAAAATAAAATGGGAATGGTAGGATGGCCTTTTCGCATCTTATTTGGGTACGTTGAATAGGCAAATTTGACTTCCTTCTTATAAAATTGTTACTCATATTTGTCAGTTCATATTTTATGTTTAATGTTTCTTACCAAACTTGCTGTCCACCATGGAGAAACATACACTTAAAAATGTGAAAGTTTAAATGAACTCAATATAGGAAAGACTCATTAAGTAAGTAAAAGTATACATATACACACACACACAATTTTGGAACAGTCTGCTGTTTAAGGCAGAAAATCAGAGCAAAGTATAAGGATTAAATTGGCTCAGGAAAGGTTATTTATCTGTTTATTTATTTAGGTGAAACTTTATGGTATAAGGAAATGAGAACACATACCATTTTTCCTCAGAGAGCCCTCTGTTTAAATTTAGACTGCCATGTATTTTTCTGCTACAACCCAAGACCCAAAGAAATATGGAATTATGTTGTTTATGTTTTTAAGTGTCAATATCCAGTAGCAAGTACAGTATAAAAATTTTTACTAAACATATTTTGCCTCAGGCAGTGAGGATTTTTCCAGACGTTAACTACATACAAAGATCTGATTGTTGTTCAGGTTGTTTGTAAATATTATATGCCTGTGAGAGGTTTGAAATCCTGCCTGTAGATGGGCTAGAAAATTCATGTAATAGTACTGACAATGTAAAAAGATAGTTCACTACATATAAAGTTTTGATCTTAAACATAATTGGAACCCAAGGATAGATAGAAAAATATTACCATAAAAAGACAAGCAAATGGAAAAGAAGTCTTTGCTGGAGCAGTGGGATGGGGTAGGAAGCACACAAGAGGGTAAGGGGGAACTTATCTGTGCAATGTACAACAAAATGCATACATGGAAATGTCACAATGAAATGCAGGTCAGAATGAATCACATTAAGGTGTACACTAAAAGTTTCCAATAAAAATAAGAAAATATTTAGTTATATAGTGCTCATGAAATTTAGGTAGGCATATTATCACAAAACTCATTTTCCCTTTTATGTAATTCATCTTTTAAAATTAAATTTTTGGCTCTTACTTACAAAAAAAATAAAAAGAAAAAAAAAGAAATCCTGCCTAATACTGTTATATCTGTGAAAATGCATAAATAGGCTAAATACTATATTATTAGTTACTGGAGTTTTTGTTTGTTTCATTTTGTTGTTGTTGTTGGTACTTAGGAGTTGAATCTAGGGCCTCGCACATGCTTGGAAGTGCCCTATCACTGAACTGTACCCCCAGCCCATTTTTAATGTATTTCAAGTCAGAGTCTTGCTATGTTATGCAGGATACCTCTGGTCTTGAACTTGCAATCCTCCTCTCTTCTTCTCCCAAGTGGTTGAGATTACATGCATGCGCCACCATTTCCAGCATTTACTCGAATTTTTATGTAGCTTTTGAAGATTAAGTTTTATCATTTCAATAGGAAACGGTCTATTTGAGTCCCATAATTTGGGATGTTCTCTGTTTATGGTTTAGGTTAAATGAATCTTTCTATTCAGTATTTTATAACTTTAGAAAACCTGGACCATTATCATCTTTTTAAAAAATAATGGAATATATTACTTACTTTAAGAAGGAATTTAGAAAACAAATTTTCAATAGACTAAATACCTAATGGGGAGATTTTAATTTTCTTTATATGAAAAGCTTGGAAGAGCTGGGTGAGGTGGCTCTTGCCTGTAATCCCAGCAACTTGGGAAGAAGGAGGATTGCAGATAGGCCAGAGGCAGCCTGTATAACTTAGTGAGACCCTGTCTCAAGATTAAAAAAAAAAAAAAAAGGAAAGGGGTGAGTGCACAGCTCAGTGCTAGAGCACTTTCAAAGTATGTGCGAGGGCCTGGGTTCAACCTCCAAACAAAAACAAACAAAAGACGCTTAGAAAAAAATTGAGGTGATTATATGGCTATCCTAGGAATTGTCAAAAAAAAAAAAATTAAAAACCTGGGCGCTGTGGCTCATACCTGTAATCCCAGAGACTTCAGAGGCTGAGGCAAAAAGGTTATGAGTTTAAAGCCATAGACAACCTGCCCTATTTAGTGAGACTGTCTCAAAGTAAAAGATAAAAACTTTAAAACAGGGACTAGGGACCCAGTTCAGTGGTAAAGTACTTGCCTAGCGTGCACAAAGCCCTGGGTTCAACCCCCACTCCCAGTACTGAAGAAAAAACTTTTAATAGGAAAACTACAACTGAATGAGAAAAGATAGATTTGACTATAGAATTTTTTTTTGTATTTCCACATCCGTTTATTAATGAAACCTTAGGAGAAAATTATTTGTAATGGAAATATTATATAAATAATAAACATATAATGTTCTCTTAGAAATGGATAGCTGAGCGGGGCGCAATGGCGCATGTCTCTTATCCTGGTGACTCAGGAGGCAGAGGCAGGAGGATTACAAGTTCAAGACCAGAGGCAGTCTGTGTAGTTTAGCAAGACCCGGTCTCAAAAAAAAAAAAAAAGTAAAAGATTGGCTAAAGGTGCAGCTCAGTGGTACAGCACTTGCAGTGCATGCAAGTGCAAAGCACTGGGTTCAAGCCCCGGTACCACGAAAAAAAGAAAGAGAGAGAGAGAGAAAGAAAGGGGGGGGGAGGAGGGGAGGGAGGGAAGAAAGAAAATTGATAGCAGAAAGACTCAGCAGTAGCAAGCAGATAAAAGATGTAAGCAATTCACAGAAGAGCAAATTCACATGGCAAATTTTTAAAGATTTTCAAACTCATTAATAGTATGGAAAATGAAAATTAACTGAAACAATTTTTGTTGATCTTATGGCCTCACTCATGCTAAGCATGTGCTCTGCCACTGAGCTACACCCCTGGCCCCAGGAAAAATGTCAAAGAATGGAACATGTACATTTCTGGTAGTAATATGTAATGTTTTGTTGTTGTTGTTGTTGTTAGGTGCTGTCGAGTCGGTATCCGACTCATAGCGACCCTCATAGGGTTTTCAATGGCTGACTGTTTCAGGATTGCCTTGGGAGTGGATTGCCAGGCCCTTCTCCCATTTTTTGCGGTGCTGGGAATCGAACTTGGGACCTCAGAGACTGCAGCGCAGCACTCTACCAACTGAGGCTAAATCCCAGCCCATGTAATGTTTTAGCCATTTAAATAATGCAGTTGGCCATTATTTTGTAAAACTTACATTTCTTTAGTTCAGTATTGTGTCTGGGAATTTAAACCGGAAACATTTTCTACAAAGGGCCAGAGAGTAAATATTTGAGACTTTCCTATCATGTATATGGGTTTTGTCACACTCCTCCATTCTTTGTGACATCACTAAATGCAAAATTGAGAAAAGATGTGCTATTATATAGTGTTTCTAATATATACAAATACAAGTGATGATAAATTCAGAAACAGATAAGATAATTAAGAAATGATGAGTTATTACTTTTGATTTTAATGATTATTTTTTAAGTTTATATAATTTAATTTTCAGTAATGTCTGTATTGTACAACCAGCTCCTGAATTTCTGGAAAAGTAACCATTTGTGTCTGTCCAAATGGTACTGGCTGGCTCCAGGACACCATTGTCTATTCCTATGTATAAGTTTGTTTCTGCTGTATTAACAGGGAAGAAGTTAAGTTTTCACTGATATGGGAATAATTGAATAAACTCTACTAAATCTACACCATGGAATAGAAAGCAGCCATTAGAAAGAACCATTGCCTTGGAGTGATTTTTGTGTGTTGTTAAATCAGAGAAGCAAAATGCAAAGAGGGCTCTATATTATGATCCTATCTATAAAGTAGCTAACAGCAGACTCTTTCCTTATTTTTGCATGTGTGTTCAATTATGATTATATAGATCTGGAATAAGTAGGGTTGCCTGGGAATGACAGAAGAGGGCTAGTGATGAGGTAAGGGACAAAAGGACTATTGTCCATGGTAAAAACAGCATATGTATTATGATGTGTGGTGAGTTTGAACCCAGGGCCTCATGCATGCTCAGCCAGTGCTCTGTCACTGAGCTTTACCTCCAGCCTTTTGTTTCTTTGTTTGTTTGTTTGTTCTTTGAGACATGGTCTTGCTAAGTTGCACAGGCTGCATATAGCCTTAAACTAGTGATGCTGCTGCCTCAGCCTCCTGTGTCACTAGGGTTACAGGCATGCACACAACACCTGGACAGTTCCCTGTTTACATCTACAAATTATCACCATTTCCAACAATAGACAATGGAATTGTTAGCAGAATGTATAGGTTCTTTTCTTATTTCCTTTCTAATTTGTATTGTCTGCCTAAATTTAAGGGATTCCTAATAATGTGGCTTTAAACTAGCTTACTCGATACAGCAATTTTATGAACATAAATGCTTATTTTCTTTAAAATAAGCATCTTAATAGATGTCAACACGATTTATCACCCACTCTACCCAAGAAAATTATAGGTTCATTTCTGTGCTATGTTGTCAGACTAGATGGTGTGCATTACCTGAATCCAGAGGTGGGTTCGTTGTGACCTTGAGATGCTGATGATTTCTGAGTGCTTTTAACAACAATGAGAGACAGTACTTAGTCTGATGGCTGAAGATTCAGATGTCTTTCTTTCAGGCAGCAGTTGAGAAAGTGCACTAGTCAAGTGCACAATTTTCTGTACCCATTTTGTGGAAATTATCATGATTGTTGTGTATTCTGTAGCTTCTGAGCAGCATACTCTTAACAGCTTACAGCAGTTTTCATAGCTTAGGAGTAGAAATGATCTCTGCTTACAGGCCAGATAGTATGAAAGTATATTGTCTACCTAGGAGAAAGTGGAGGCTTGAGAATTTCAGTTTGAAACCTAGCTGAATGCTTGTGACTTTAGAACATGTGAGCATTATCTTTTGTCCTGCATATATTTGGGGTACAATCATTTGACAGAAAATTATCTGGCAAAGCATTAGCATAAGGAGCAAGGTTTGGATTTAAGGGAATATAATGAAATTCCGTAGTAATGAGGAATTATTGAGCCTGTGACTACCACCTGAGTATTAGCGATAGTTGAGTTATTAGGACCGGGGCTTCTTCTCCCAAGCCTCCAGCCCTGGATGTTCCCAGGTGATCTCCCACCCAAGTACTAAACATTTATAGTTAGGAGTAAAATTGCTTCCAGGAAATGTTGTTGGATCACATGCTAGGCATGAAAGTTGGAGGAGCCTGTGGCATTCAGGGCTCTTCTGTATGTGTTGTCAAGGATGCTTTCCTCTATCTCCTTCCCTCACCAAAAGTTTTACCAGTAGTGAAATGGGGTAGTTTAAGTAGAAAAATGAAAATTACACCGTTAAGCAGTTCTTTATTTGTATAGAACCTTTCTTTGTTTATCTGGGTGGAAGTGACTGAATTTGAAGGGTTTTTATTTTTCTTTTAGGCTCAGTTTACGAACCTCTTAAAAGCATTAATCTTCCAAGACCTGATAATGAAACGCTATGGGATAAATTGGATCATTATTACAGAATTGGTAAGCAAAGCCTAAGTAAACATAATAGCTGTGATTACTATTCACTGTGCCCTACTGGTATGATATAGATGATGATATTCTACCATTTGAATATTGGAGTAGTTTTAATCCTAAGGCAACTTATGTATTCCAGTTGCATATATATATATATACTGGGACAATGAAAGGGAATCTAGCGGGTCATACCTGGCCTGTGAATAATTTTACAACTGCCACTATTGTGTGTATTGTGTGTGTGTGTGTGTGTTGAGATAAGCTGCCTCAATCTCCCACTGCTGAGTTTAGAGGTATGCACCACCCTGCCCATCCCCTTTGAGTTTCTTAAACCTTCCTAAGCAGTACAAGATTTGAGCACTTGAACATGTTTGTTGGCTAATACACAAATATTTTATGGAAGTATTAACTTGCTCACTTACTTACGCATATTTCCCAGGTATCCTTGGACCTTTTGTTTTCATTTCTAATTCACTGAGATACAAGAGGTAATCTCAGGTTACTGTTACTTATATCAGATCCTTGAGTTCTTCTGTTTATTTTGTTTCCCTAGGATTAATTTACAGGTTTTGTTTGTCAGTGTGAGTAAGCGACTGAGATGTGTCACGGACGGAACTCTTCTTTGTGCAATAGGCCATAAATTACAATGTGTATTAACTGTTTTGCCAGTTTACTTCTTGTGCCATTTATCATCCTATTGTGGCAAGTAATATAAAATTCAGCATTTCTCCCCCAAGGTGTAGATATTTTTTTCTATTTCAACCTCATGTAAGCTTTATTTCAATTTATTTTTCATCATGCTTTCTGGCATGCATTCTTATATTGCCCTTTATGTTACCTGGGTAGCAATAACTAGCTAAAGAAGACTTGCTACAATTTTAAAATAAATGGCAACCATTTACATTGGGCTATGAGGACCAGTTCTTTACTCTAGGAAAAAATAGGAAGTGCACTGGCATTCTAAAAGAAATGTTCATGATAAGGTCAGCTTAATCTGACAAAAAGAAAAAGGAAGTTTAATCTTTAATCTCCTTGAAGCACTGGAGTGCTTTAGACCTTTGAAAAACTATCCTAAAGAGTAGTCAACAGCTAGGTATGGTGACTCATATCTACAATCCCAGCAGTCTGGAGACTGAGACAGGACAGTCAGAAGTTCAAGACCAGCCAGGTTTACATACAGATATCCTATCTCCAAAAACAAGAGTAGTCAACATGAATTAATCTAGACTAGATTAATATATTTGGGGGAAAGCAATATTAATCCATTTATAATTGTTGTTGTTCTTAGGTGCTGTTGAATCAGTGTCTGACTCATAGCAACCCTATCTACAACAGATGAAACACTATTGTCATGCTTCTCTGCTAGTAATAAGATTTTCAGTGGCTGAATTTTTTTTTTTTTTTTTTGTGGTGGGGAGGGAAGTGGGTTGCTGGGTTCTTCTCCCGAGCCTACAGCACTGAGTGTTCCCAGGAGATCTCCCATCCAAGTACTAAAAATTTATGTTGTTGTTGTTGTTAGGTGCTGTCAAGTCGGTATCCGACTCATAACGACCCTCTGTACAACAGGGGAAACACTACTGTCAGTGCTTCTCTGCTGTTCATAGGGTTTTCAATGGCAGATTGATTTTTGGGAGGGGGTTGCCAGGTCCTTCTCCCAAGCCTACAGCATCTGGTGTTCTCAGGTGGTCTCCCATCCAGGTACTAACCAGGCCGGACCCTGCTTAGCTTCCGAGATCTGACGGGATCGGATGCCACAGGGCTATGGCTGCAGGCAAAATTTTATAGTTAGGAGTAAAATTGCTTTTAGGAAATGTAAAAATGTATTAGGACTCTTATCAAAAATTATAAAACATTAATTTCAGACTTGTCTTATTTAAGTAATATGTTAAGAAACAGTTATTTGGTTGCCGATGTCTTCATGCTATATTAAGATGGGATTCATTTTTTAAATGTTAAGCGTATCCCTAACCTGTACAATATAGTAAGTAAACTGAACACATTCCTGTGAACACCAGGCACAAATAGTCATCAGTAAAATACAGAATCCTGTTCTGTTCTGTGGTCTTTCCTTACCCTTCCTAAGTTATGGATAATTTATTTTCTTTATTCCAGTTGAATTAACTAAGCAAATGCATG